>CM049815.1:82000-173186 GCA_027422405.1 Ptychobarbus kaznakovi
TCCTGTTTTAGAAGCCAAGAGAGCACTTTAACAAACTTTTGTGATGAATTGTGGAGTTAGCTATTAGTGTTGACGTAAATGCTAGTTTGTGCCTAAAAGTTAATCAATGTCAGTTGCTATTTGAAATCCATTTTACTTGCGTAATGTGACATATCTCTGAGGGAAAGAGGGTATTTGTCAGGAAGAAAAATGTGGTGGGACATTGTGTGATGGGATCGTGACAAATGGGGGCTGAATATCAGAACGTACCAGTGCTAGTTCACATTGTATTCATTTAAATGAGGATATACTGTTTCAAGTGTCAAAGAGAGCATTTTATCAATTTGTGACAGAGTTAACTTCTAGCATTGACGTACGTACGCAAGTGCCCTTCTAAAAGTTAGTCAAGCTAATGTCAGTTAATGTTTGAAACCATTTTATATGAATAATGTGAAATTTTTCTGAGGTAAAGAGGTCGTTTGAGAAGAAAAAAATGGGGTTGGAATTTTCTATAAATAGCCTCACCTATGAGACATATTAATTATGTTTCTGTGTGATGAACGTAAATAGTGGTCCTCCTCAATCTCAACAAGTGGGTTGCACATTAAATTAAGTCAGATGTTATTGCACTTTTCACTGTACACGAAGCAGACATACTTTAACATTGAACAGTTTTAGCTGGGCGATGTTGATAAAAATGATCCACTGTTTGAGATTTAGCTGTTTTGTATAATGTATATTTATATGTAGCTTTATTTTACGACACGTGTCGCCCCGCCCCAATCGTACAGCCTGCACTCTGGAGTACTTGTTGTCATCTGCCTCGCAAAGTTTGGATTTAGTTTTATAATGATCTGACAAAATGTAATGATCAAATTAATTAGTGAAACTGATTTATCATAATATCACCACCACAATGAGAAATCATGAAATCCAAACACAGTCGACTGAGGAAAGACAGCTGTCGATCACTGCATTCATGACTGCAGGTGAGTGCAGCTGTACTCCGATTGAACCGAGAAGAGTTTATCTGAAAGTGAAATTATCTTCAGACATATATAAAGATTCCTCGAGGGAGAGTGGTTTAACACAAGCGCTAAGAAACTGTTAGCACACGTTATCTTTGTCGGCGCGTTCTTATTGTTATCAGACTGAGGAAAAAACTTTCACCCGAGCATGTGGATATTATTGTTTCTCAGAATAAATACGTGAAACAATTTAAACACAATAAATATAGGCTGACTCGAGTATATGTAGCCTACATTCTGTACTGTAATTGGCACAGTCTGCTTGATTTTTCCGTTTGCTCTGCTTGATCTTGAATGCTTTTTTTAATGTATTTTTTTTTGTTTACACGTTTTCAACCAAAATAAAACCTTGCGATATGTAGAACATTGTTGTGTAACGGCTAATCATAAGCTTGTTCAGAAATTGTGACAAAAACTTAGTAGTTTCAAATAATGTCTTTCTCATCAAACCTAATTTAAATAAACAAATATTCGAATATTCATTTTTTATGAGCCCGAATATTCAAATGCAATTTTTTTGGGGAAAATTCCCATCTCTAATGAGAACATTCCGTTTCAAGAGCCAAATATAGCGTATTATCAATCCCTTGAGGAGTTCAGAATGTGCCATGGCTAGTTCGTTAAAACAGTGGCTAAGTAGCTACTTGGTTATTGGTTAGAATTAATATACTTTTTACGATAATCACTAAATTTAACGTAACCCTGCATCTGGAAATGTCTGCTTATACAGTAGGTGGAAAACAGTATGTGAAAAGAGTAGGATATCCAATTTTGTAGTATTCATAATATCGTAGACGAAAAGTTCTCGAATGACCTACTGTTTCTGATTAAATTTAGAAGTGCGCAACTGATGGACACTTTACTATGCTATGAAGCCTTAGGAGAGGAGTTGTGAATGTGCAAGTCACATGACGATGACATTTTTGAATTTTTAAGTATATATGCCAATATTTATGTACACTTTTAGCTACATATTTCAAAGAAAACAGACCACAAATATTGATGAATTGACAGATTTGTCCAATACAATGCTGTCTAAAATGAAAACGTAATTCTCTGTTTGTCACTAGACTAGTAATGGTGGTGATTTTGATTCATCTCAGTAATTTTGGTCTGTTCACCAAATAATTATTCAATGACTCTTTGGTTATGCCAGCAGTTTTGGTATATTTTTGCCTGTTTTGAGTAAATCATTGAATCATGTACTCAACAGTTTTGTTTTTACTAGGGATGTTAGTTTGGTTTGTTTGTTTGAATGACTCTGAATGGAAACACATTAAGATTATACTTCGCCAAAGCTTCATCATGCTATATTTACAATATCTGTGACCAAAGTCGAATAATCCTTGTTTATTGTATTTGTAGGTGCTGATGGGGAGGGTGAGGTAGCCATTAGCGTGTCGTGTTCTGAGCTGCTCTTGTACGGTGTATGGGACGGCAGTTTGTTATCGAGCACAGAGGAGCCCGCACCTTCTCTCCTCTTCCTCATGGTGTCAGATGCTCAAGCCAGGCTGCTCCAGAAAGAGCTGTCTGTGCTGCACACCGTACACACTTCAGGTGAGCCCTGCATTGGAGCTTTCTAGGTATGGATCCATTTGAGCTGAAAGTTATGATTTTCTGGATGGAAATCAAAGTTGTTTTTGTCATCTTGTGTAATGAAGAAACACATTTCACAGATGACAATTAATACAGACCATAATACAGACCGTAGCTGTAGTTATTGCATTTTTGTGGAGCACAAGGCACTATTATAAACTATAAGCTGAAAAAAATGCCACAATTTTTTGACACACACAAGCCACAAACTAAAAACAGAAACTGCACATAAACAACAATATATTTACACTATCAACCCACAAACACACACACACACACACACACCTATTTACACTCATCAATTGAATATTTCAAAATATATATAAAAAAAATATTTTATATCAATGTGTTAAGTTGCAACATTACTTGGAAATTTTTTAGCAAAGTATTTTTTTTATTATATTTCACAATAAAATGATTTTTTTTTTCTTTATTGTAAAAGTAACAATAAAAAATATTATTTTATTATTGCAATGCATTTTGAATTTCAATTTATTAAAACAATTTAATTAGATTTTCCCCAAATTAATAGTATTAATAATAATAATAATAAATGTATAATTATTATTATTTAAAAGTGCAATAATATAACTACTAATACTAATCATTTTATATAATTGTATTATTAAAAATGCTAATATTTCATTTAAATTAAAAAAATACCACATGATTGTTTATTTAATTTATTATTAATAATAATCATAATAAATTATTATTTTATTATTCCAAAAATTTGAAATCAAAATAGCAATATTTATCAGAAAAATTGCAGCAGACCCCGCCCAAATTGTACAACCCCACTGTAAACACCTTGGCTAGTGTGCTGTAGTACTCTGCAGAATTTTTTTTTTTTTTGTGGCTTATTATTAATGACAATTTCTATAAATAACATTGAATCCTGCTTTTCATAACTTTATAGTAAACATTTAAACCATATTTGCTCATTGGCTATGATTATCACCTCACATTCAGTGTGTACAGACAAATTTATCAAGCTCTGCTTAGTACACACTACACACACACATGCACACACAGACACATTCTTGATCTTTGTAATGAGAATGCTGCTGGCAGGGTGAACCAGTCTTAATGGCACCTTGCGGTTACCGCAGCAGTCGGAGCCCATGTGATGAGCCATCAACCATTGAGTATTATGCCATTCCCTGCAGTGTGTGGAACCGCAAACATGTGTGTGTGTGTGATTGAAGCGGCCGCCATTAAAAGGGAAGTCGTTGCCTAATGGTAGATAGTCGGACTCGTAATCAAAAGCTTTGAGTCTCAGTCCAGCAGGGATTGTCGTTTGGGGTAGTGAATGTACAGAACTCTTTCCACATTCAATACCACGACGAGGTGCCCTTGAGCAAGGCACCGAAACCCCAACTGCTCCCCGGGCGCTGCAGCATAAATGGCTGCCCACTGCTCCGGGTGTGTGTTCACTGCTGTGTGTGTGTTCACTGCTGTGTGTGTGCACTTGGATGGTAATGTAGAGCACGAATTCCGAGTATGGGTCACCATACTTGGCTGTATGTCACTTTCACTAAAAGATTCATTAATTCAGTCTGGTGCTCATGTGCTTAACATTCTACCAAGGAGGAAAGCTATTTTTTTTAATATTCTTTTTTATTAATTTTAACCAACCAGTGAGAATTTCTGGATGGATCTTAAAGCATCTGAACCTAGTTAAATACAGCAGATAAACAAATAAAACAAACTAAATTAATAAAAAGAAATGAAGAATGTGGTTTCTATTTTTCTGTTCTGTTTCCAGGACAGGCCTGTCCATTCGTCCTGCTGGTGTTGACTGGCCAGTTGGAGGATCTTCAGGCAGCTCTGTTGGCATCTCTCATGGATGTGATTGGCCTGCAACACGGTCAGAACGATTTGAGTAACTCTCTGTCCTGGTCAGACGGACTGAATCGACTTCATTGCCACGCACGGGGCGAACATCTGCTGTCCCTGCTGGGACAAAACGTGAAGGATGCTGGACAGGACACAGCAAAGGTCAGTTCATCTGTCTCTCTATACATCTGTTAATTTATTTATTTATTTATTTGTATAACAGGGACAATGCAGTATAACATTGCTACATTTTCAAGCAGCCGGTGCTCCACATATAGGCTTCTAGCCAAAGGCTAATTTGCAGCCCCAGTCCCTGGTTAGGCTTTTTTAACAACAGCAAAACAATAATCACACACAAAACCAAGCAAAGAAATAAAAATAAAAAGCTGAGACTGTGTACGACCATCAGTGTTCACAAACCTGCTTTTGTTTGAACCACTTGTGCAAATATCTTTGAAAAATGTTCAACTCTGTTTGCATTTTCAGTTCAGCTGGCAGGCTGTTCCAAAGCAGTGTACTTTGAACTGAAAATGTGGATTGTGCAAATTTAGTTTTTCTCTTTGGTACTGTACAATTCGGATTAGTTGCACCTCTTGTAGTGATCCCCTTACTACTCTGTTTTGATATTAATTAGCATATCATTTCTGGAGCAAGATTATTTACACATTTAAAAAACATTTTAATAAGAGACAAATTTATACAATTTTAAAAACTAAGCAAACTATATTTTTGTCAAATATTACAATGATGCCATCTATTTGGTTTCTTATCTAAAATGTTTAGTGTTTGTTTATAAAGAGCTCTATATACATTCATGCATCCCTTTGATGGTCGTCCATCTCTCTAATCTATTCCATCTACTTGTTGAGTTGATTGTTCGTCCTTTGTCCATCCATTCACTCATTTTTTTATCTCTCTGCCTGTCCTTCCATCTGTTTATTTTACTGTCCATCCATCTTTCATTCTTTTCTCCATCACCTGTACTTTCATGTTATTTTGTCCATTCATTCATTCATTCATTCCATCCATCAATTCTTTGTCTGTCTGTCCATTGATTTAATTTCCCATTTACCTGTTCCTTTGTCCGTCCTTCCATCTTTCCATATATTTCCATCAATTTATTTTATTCCATCTATTTGTCTGTCCATCCATTCATTCCTTTGTCCTTTCATCCACCTATTATTTTGTCCATGTCTGTCCTTCCATCCATTCCTTTGTCTGTCCATTCATCTGTCCTTCAGTACATCCTTCATTTTTTCATCCTTTCATTCATTCTCCCTTCAGTTTCTCTTATCATTCATCTTTTGTTTTGTTCATCCATCCATCTATCCATCTAACTATACATTCGTTCATTAATTAATCCACCCATCCAATTTCTTTGTCTTTTCTGTTTATCCATCATTACATACATTTTTATGTCCATCCTTCAGTTTCTTTCACCCTTTCATCAAATTTTTTGTTTCTTTTAATTTTTAATAAATTTTTTGTCCATTGATTCAGTCATTCATCCATACCTAATTCTTTCATTTGTCTATCTATCCATCCTTAATTCCTTTGTCTGTCCATTCATTCTTTAAATTATCCATTCATCCAATTTATTTGTCTATCCATTTTTGTTTATTCATCAGTCTGCCCATCTGTTCCCTTTTTCATTACATCCTTCACTTTCGTTCATCCTTTCATCTTTTTTCTTCTTAAATCCATTTTGTCCATTAAATAATTAATTCGGTCATTCATCCATACATTGTTAATTCCGTTGTCCATCCATCCTTAATTTATTTATCTTTCTATTAATTTGTCCATCCATCCATTACCATCAGACATTCCTTTATCTTTCTGTCTGTCCCTCCATCCATCCTTTATTCCTTTGTCCTGTCTATCATCCATCCACATCCATCCTTTATTCCTTTGTCCGTCTATCATCCATCCACATCCATCCATCCTTTATTCCTTTGTCCGTCTATCATCCATCCACATCCATCCATCCTTTGTCCATCATCCTCCTTTATTCCTTTGTCCCTTCCTCCATCATTCCATCCCATCATCCATCCATCCTTTATTCCTTTGTCCATCAATCATCCATCCTTTATTCCTTTGTCCATCTATCATCCATCCACATCCATCCATCCTTTATTCCTTTGTCCATCTATCATTCACCCACATCCATCTTTCCTTCATTCCTTTGTCTGTCTATCATCCATCCATCCTTTATTCCTTTGTCCAGTCTATCATCTATCCATCCTTTATTCATTTGTCCGTCTATCATCCATCCACATCCATCCATCCTTTATTCCTTTGTCCTTCTATCATCGCATTCCTTTTATTCATTGGTCCTCTATCATCCATCTTTCCCTTCAATCCTTTGTCCATCCACATCACATCCATTCCTTATCATTCCATTGTTTTTCCGTCTATCATCCATTCCATCCATCCTTTATTCCTTTGTCCGTCTATCTTCCTTCCTATTCCATCCATCCTTTATTCCTTTGTCCGTCTATCATCCATCCACATCCATCCATCCTTTATTCCTTTGTCGGTCTATCATCCATCCATCCTTTATTCCTTTGTCTGTCTACCATCCATCCACATCCATCTTTCCTTCATTCCTTTGTCCGTCTATCATCCATCCACATCCATCCATTTCCTTCATTCCTTAGTCTATCTACCCATTCATCTGTTAATCCATCATTCCTTTGTCTATCTGGACATTCATTTGTCCTTCTGTACATCCAGCCATTAATTTGCTTCCTCTTAAAGCGCTCAATGGGTTGGCCAGATATTGGCAGTAATTTGAGTGCAGGCGTGATAGAGGCACCAGTGGAATTATACGGCCCAATAAAAGAGCAGGAGGTTAGCCATGGTCCATGGAGGCTTTGCTGGTGTGTAGATATGAGACCGAGAAGGAAAATTGGCTACCTTTACGGATAGTTGCTGAGCGGTTCCCACTCTCTCTGGTTCTGTGGAGGTGGCCATTGTGTCACTCTCTCCAGAGGCTTTATGACGTGGGCGGGGACTCATAGCTGCTGCTTTTTGGGGGTCCTACAACTTTAATACGTATGTGAGTCTATTTTGGGGCAACATCTGTGTGTGGGCGTCAGGACTCTTGGGGCGTGACACGTTTCTTTCTTTTTCGGTTTCAGTGGTGCCATCTGGCAGCAATGGAAGTAGGCCACCTCAGACGCGTTCTCCTTTCTTTCTTTTCTTGCGTTTTACGAGCTGGCTCAGCGCTCAACAGAGATGGAGCCTGCTTTGTCGCCCTAAACATGGCGTCGCTCTTCTCACTTTTCATTTCCCTTCTTCTGAACCCATATCGCCCTCAAGTCTACTGGCACTTTGTGTCCATAATGTTTGCTTTTTTTTTTACATTTTCCCAACCTATAGTTGTAATCCTCTTTTGAACAAAATCAAATGTAATTTGCACGCTTTAATGGAAACCATCCGAGTATCCAAACCTGTTGACTTTCTCCCATCCAATGAGAAGGTCAGTAGGTTTGGATAATCCAACCACAGGCAGTTGGGGTATCTCCAGCTGTTTCAATTCTGATCTCACCTGGTTCACTTTTCCCCAGCAGGAGAACACAAGTGGGACCAGCAGCTGGCTAAGAGAGCCAACAGTCAGAAGACCCCTCCGGAGCCATAGCCAGCAACAGAGCTCACCACGCAGGTACTGGATTTGATATTTCATGCCAAGATACCCCAAATATGATGACACCTAAAATGTGAAGGGAGCTATATATTTTCATGCATACAGGTTCATTGAAATTTTTTAAACAATAAAAAAATGAGAGAGTGTGCAGTGATGACTTATTTTTGTAGGCTAGCCCAGTAGTTCATATCACACTGGTTCCTTCAACAAAAGCCCAATTAAATTTTTCCATTGGCTTTTGTATTATTGCATAAAATAATTAGCTGTGTGATTACTGATTCTATGTGAAGCTGATTCTTACATGTTGTGTTCATTATGATAATCTTCACAAAATAACACAGCTTTTATGAATTTTTGAAGCCTAAATACTACTGAGTATATTACTTCAGCATGACCTGTACAAGGTTTAGTTCACCCAAAAATTTAATTCTGTCATTAATTATGCACCCTCATGTAATTTCAAACCCGTAAGACCTTAATTCATCTTCAGAATACACATTCAATATATTTTTTATGAAATCCGAGAGCTTTATGACCCTCCAAAGACAGCAACACAACTGACACGTTCAAGGCCCAGAAAGATAGTAAGGACATCATTAAAATAGTCCATGTGACATCAGTGGTTGAACCGTAAATTTATGAAGTTACAAGAATACTTTTTGTGAAAATAAATAACACATGCATTGTGTACTCGCATGAACGTATGTCGAAGACTGACAGGGAAGAGAAGAAATTGTTGAAAAGTCATTATATTTCTTATAACTTCATAACATTACTGTTGAACCTCTGATGTTACATGGACTCTTTTTTTATCAATGTCCTTACTATCTTTCTGGGAATTGGACGTGCTAGTTGCATTGCTGTCTAGGGAGGGTCAGAAAGTTGTTGGATTTCATCAAAAATATCTTAATTTGTCTTCAGAAGATGAACCAAAGGTCTTATGAGTATGGAACGACGTGAGGGTGAGTAATTAATGACAGAATTTCAATTTTTGGGTGAATTATCCCTTTCAGTCCTGTTCAGCCAGTTGATTGAAACGGCCTTTTTCAAGACAAAAGCTTAAAAAATCACAAGGTGGTATTACTGATGCAATTTATGTTGTAGAATAGAATGTCAACATATATTCTGCTTGTATTAACCACAGAACTTCAGACATTCAACCAAAAACCCATTCAGAAAAAAAACATTAATTTCAGGATGATGGAACCAGAAGTGCTAAAATGCCCTACAAAAATGTAATCCCTCCATCACTCTTTTATTTTATTTGCAGAACTGAAAACATTGGCTTTTTATATTGTCAGTGCACTAAATTCTAAATAAATATTATAGATATAAAAAATCAAACAACAAAACCAGTCTTTAGAAAGTGGAATACAAAAGTTCTATAAATATTAACTTTTTTTGTGAACCACTTAATGCCCCTTATGTAATAAACTTAAGGATTTAAATCAGTCAAATAATAGATACAACTGTTAAAATAACTTATTTGTGTTTCATAGACCATTTTTAATACATATTCATTGTCTGTTGCACAATTTAAGACAGGAAACCTGTTTCTATACTTGCCTTTATTTTTGCAAATTCAGTTTGGTGCCACTAGAGGTGCAGAAGTGTCACACTTCACCTTTAATTTATTTTTAAAGGTAATGATTAAGCCATAAGCTCAGTTTTTGGAACCCAAACGTTGACGTTTCCTGGCCCTTCTAAGAGGTTTCCATACCACTAACTTTCCATCAAGTTGTTGAAGTTTCCATACAGGCAGTGACATTTAGATTTAATTCGTAAGTCAATATTGATATGTCATGATTAGCGCAGAGGATTGTATTTTTGGAAGCTGAAGTTACATTTTCTATGAGGAGCTTGTTTGAACTTTTTCCACCAGGCTGATCCAGTACCCGCCTCCCCCCTCCAAGGGCGGCATTACCGTGACAACCGAGGACCTGGAGTGCCTCAAGGATGGCGAGTTTCTCAACGACGTCATCATCGACTTCTACCTCAAGTGAGTCTGATGGTACTTATGAGAGTTTCAGCTTGTAAAATTAGATCTGATATTTTCCCTAATATTAAATACTCCCTTCAGGTACCTTCTTTTGGAAAGAGCTGACAAAGATGTGGCTGAAAGATCTCATATCTTCAGCAGCTTCTTCTACAAGCAACTAACTCGTAAAAACACTAGCTGCCCTGAAGACACTGGCAGCACGTAAGAAACCACCTTTTATAGTGTGTTTATACAGTATTTAAAGAGACAAAAATGCAAGTTAAAGGGATAGTTCACCCAAATCTGAAATATTCCCCATAATTTACTCACCCTCAAGCTATCCTAGATGTATATAGTCTCAGCCTCAGACGTGACGCCCACGGAATGTTGGCTAAAATGCCTGATGCATATGGCACACTTATCTGGAAACACTTCAGTTTCGAAGTCATCGTCGGATTGGTTCGATTATACAGGATTTCCAGGAGACGTGTGTGTCGCGTTCTTTAACGTTCCGCCTGAAAACAAAGATGCCGTGGCGCCAAACCCCCTCGCGGAATGAGAAAGCCGTCGTGTTTACAACTATGACAACGAGCGCTTCAGGAGCGTTTCAGGATCAACTAAATGCTGAATTTTCAAGATGTATATGACTTTCTTCTTTCTGACGAATACAATCAAAGTTAAATAAAAAAATATCCTGGCTCTTCCAAGCTTTATAATGGCAGTGAATGAGGGTCGAGATTTTGAAACCTAAAAAAGTGCATCCATCCATCATAAAAAGTGCCTCATATGGCTCTGGGGGGTTAATAAAGGCCTCCTCAAGTGAATCAATGCATTTGTTTAAAAAAAATCCATATTTAAAACTTTATAAACCGTAATCTCTTGCTTCTGCTAACTGCCGTACCCACGTTCACAAGAGAGGCACGTTCCAGTGGATGAAGTAGGATGTAGACATCGTAAATCATGAGTCATTTTCATTTTTGGGTGATTGTAACTTTGTAATGTAATTTTAAGGACGTTTTTGCAAATTTGTATGTTTCTTGCTGATGTAAATGACTGTGTGTGTTTTTTTTTCCACAGAGCCCCATACAGACGACATCAGAGAGTGAGAACATGGACCCGTCACATGGACATTTTTAGCAAAGACTACCTTTTTATACCCGTAAATCAGGAGTAAGTGGGGAATTTCAATTTAAAACACACACAGGCATAATTCAGATAGACACTAAAGATTGGATAAACATATCTATTTTTGTATTATTAACTTTTAATTATCTTATTACTATTTATTTATTTTTTTTATAATATGGAATATTATAAAGTATACACTTTTTTATGTCTCCCCATTTATTTAATTAAAAATACAGTAAAAAAAACCGTAAAATTATGAAATAATATTACAATTTAAAATAACAGTTTTCAATATGAATATATTATTTATTCCTGTGATGTAATGCTGAATTTTCAGCATCAGTACTATCATTCTAATATGCTGATTTGCCGCTAACATGCTGATTTGTTATTCTGCTTTATATTTCTGTTGAGACATTTAGGATTCCTTTATATATTTAAAGCATTAAACAGCATTTATATGGAACAAATATTTTATAACATTGATCAATTTAATGCATCCTTGCTGAATCAAAGTATTAATTTCTTTCAAAAAATCTTTTGAATGCTAGTTTGTTTATTTATTTTCAGTATTTCAGGAGCATTAGCATTCTGTCTTTGGAACAGATCAAGCTTTCAACAATGAAAATGAGACCAAATGTGCACTTTCAACGTCAGAGCGCTTCGCAAAGCCTCGCAAATAGACATCTCAAACACACTTTACAGAATGTTCTTTTGTTAAGTATGTTTGATATCTGAGGACAACACAGCATGTTGGATTGAGCTTCATGAACAAGAGGATAAATCACAGCAGCAAGTCTGTTTTGCCAAACTTCAATTGAACAGGCAATTCAGTTGTGGCACTGTATGTTCCCATAAAAGCAAACTTGCCACGCAGGACACACACTGTACTTGGACATGCACACTCTCTTAATTTGGTTATGTCTGAGTCTGAAGAAAACATCCTTATTTAATCTTTGTAATCAATTAGATTTAAATAAATATCACTCTTTAGCCTTTTCGGAGAAAAATCATACATTTATGTTCAGAAACGTATTATCCTGTCCTGCTGCCACAGGGTGTTTTCTGCAATGGAAACAAGGCTTTATCACAGATCACTGACTTCCACTTCCTCTCCTGCTTTGTTTCCCGCTCTGTTTGCTCTCGGTCCAGGGCTCACTGGTACCTTGTGGTGATCTGTTTTCCCGGTCTGGAACGGCCTGAGTTTGTGCCGTGGAGAAACAAAGGCCCTGTGTCCCAGGATAAGAGTCAGACAGCTAAAGCGAGCTCTGCTGGGGATTGTCAAAGAGGTAGCGCATGCACATCAACAGAGATATTATAGTGAACTAAAACCATAACAAAACATTTTTGTTACTTGAAATGAAACAAACATTAACTATAATTATATATACAGTGCTCAGCGTAAATGAGTACACCCCCTTTGAAAAGTAACATTTTAAACAATATCTCAATGAACACAAAACATTTTCCAAAATGTTGACAAGACTAAGTTTTATATAACATCTGTTAACTTATAACACGAAAGTAAGGTTAATAATATAACTGAGAGAACAAAATTTTCAGTTTTACTCAAATTAGGGTGATGCAAAAATGAGTACACCCCACTGAAAGTCTCTGGAGCAAAGCTACATTTTAGACTACAAATGTCTAATTTAACAAGAATTCAACCACAGGTGAGTCTAATTATTCATTACACAGGTGACAGTTGACTATAAAAGGGTGTTACTTAAAGAAAACCCCTTCCCATTTCATGCTGTCAGCAATGGCACCACATGGAAGAGAAATGTCACAAGACCTGAGAAAGAAAATAATTTCTTTACACAAGAAAGGTGAAGGCTACAAGAAGATCAGCAAAGCTTTACTTATCAGTCAGAATACTGTAGCAAAAGTGGTACAAACATTTAAAAAAGATGGAACTGCAACCATCTCACAGAGACGTCCAGGTCGTCCACGGAAGTTAACACCTCGTCAGGAGCGTCTTCTGATGAGAAGGGTTGAAGAAAATCGACATGCAAGTTCACTGCAGTTATCTAAAGAAGTAGAAAGCCAAACTGGGGTGACTATTTCCCGTGACACAATACGGCGTACACTGCAGAGGAACGGCATGCATGGGTGCCGTCCACGAAAGAAGCCTCTCCTAAAGCCCAGGCACAAAAAAGCCTGCCTAGAGTTTGCAGGGCCCATGCTGACAAAGATGAAGACTACTGGGACTCTATACTCTGAGGGATGAGACCAAGATAAATGTTTTGGAACTGATGGCTTCAAAACTGTATGGCGTCGCAAAGGTGAGGAATACAAAGAAAATGCATGGTGCCTACAGTGAAACATGGTGGTGGCAGTGTCCTTATGTGGGGCTGCATGAGTGCTGCTGGTGTCGGGAGCTGCATTTCATTGATGGCATCATGAATTCACAAATGTACTGCTCTATACTGAAAGAGAAGATGCTACATCACTCCGTGCCCTTGGTCATCGTGCACTTTTCCAACATGACAATGATCCTAAACACACATCTAAGGCCACTGTTGGATTTCTGAAGAAGAACAGGGTGAAAGTGATTCAGTGGCCAAGTATGTCTCCTGATCTGAACCCAATCGAACACCTATGGGAATTCTGAAGAGACAAGTTGAGCATCACTCTCCATCCAGCATCCAATCTCTAAAAGAGGTCATTCTTGAAGAATGGAAAAAGATAGATCTGGCAAAATGTCGCCAACTTGTTCATTCCATGCCTAGAAGACTTGTGCTGTCATTAAAAATCATGGAGGCCATACAAAGTACTAGATTTAGTAGTTTGTGTTGTGGGGTGGTACTCATTTTTGCATCATCACCCTAATTTGAGTAAAACTGAAAAATGTGTAATCTAAGTTATATTATTAACCTCACTTTCATGTTATAAGTTAAACAGATGTTATATTAAACTTAGTCTTTTCAACATTTTGGAAAATGTTTTGTGTCCATTGAGATATTGTTTAAAATGTTTACTTTTCAAAGGGGTGTACTCATTTACGCTGAGCACTGTATATATATATACATGCATTTCAGCTAGTCAAAGCAAAATTTCAGATTTTTGTTTAGTTTAAATTGAAATACTAAAATAATGAAAACTAAATAAACTAAAACTAATATATAATAATACAAAATTAAATAGACATATTGAAAAAATACATTGGGTAAAAATACTAAAATGTTAAGTTAGTGTAAACAGAAAAAAATAATATTTACAAAACTATAATAATATATCAGTGATTCTAAAATAACTCTGCATATAAATACACAAATATTAATTTTATTTATAAAGTGTTTTTATTTTTGAATAATTAAGTAATATATATGTATATGTGTATGTATATATGTGACCCTGGACCACAAATCCAGTCTTAAGTTGCTGGAGTTTATTTGTAGCAATAGCCAAAAATTCATTATATGGCTCAAAATTATCAATTTTTCTTTAATACCAAAAATTTTAATATTAAGTAAAGATCATGTTCTATGAAGATATTTAGTGAATTTCCTACTTTAATTATATCAAAACTGAATTTTTGATCAGTAATATGCATTGCTAAGAACTTAATTTGGACAAATTTAAAGGTTATTTTCTCATTTTTTTTGTTTTTGCACCCTCAGATTCCAGATATTCAAATAGTTGTATCTCGGCCAAATATTGTCCTATCATAACAAACCATACATCAATTCAACTTTCAGATGATGTATAAATACCAATTTCGAAAAAAAATTACACTTATGACAGGTTTTGTTGTCCAGGTTCACATATACTGTATATGTGTATATGTGTGTGTGTGTGTGTGTGTGTGTGTGTGTGTGTGTGTGTGTGTTTGTGAGTGTGTGTGTGTGTGTGTGTGTGTGTGTGTGTGTGTGTTTTTGTGTGTGTGTGTGTGTGTGTGTGTGTGTGTGTGTGTGTGTGTGTGTGTGTGTGTGTGTGTGTGTGTGTGTGTGTGTGTGTGTGTGTGTGTGTGTGTGTGTCAGTGTACATTTAAATAAAAAAAATTCAGATGTTCTTATGTCACAATTTTAAGGAAAATCATGCTGGGGTTCCATGTAAAATATTGAGAATGTCTTAATGTTTGCAAAATCTCTTACATTGAATTCTATAAACATTACACAATATTAGATTGTGCCATTTTTTTCTGATTAATTGTTATTGGAAATTATTATATTGTTTTTATGACAAGTTTATTTTGTTTAAACATATCTAACAGTTGTCTCTCCAAAGAACAGTTGTTTTGTGTCTTTATTGTAAAGAGATGCCAATTTTTAAAAAGAAAACCAAAAATGATAATGTAAAAAAAAAAGTTATTTGAGAATGTTTCTTTTCTGTATTTCTAGACAGTTCACAGCAACCAAAAGGAAACAGATTGAAACCCAGTGAGCTGAGACCCCACAACCTACCGGTAATCTCCCGACACACACAGTTTAAATACTTTCTTTTTTTCTATTCTACCTACTTGTTTCTTTAAAACAAAGCTACCTTTCTACGTGTACTGCGTTAAGCTTACCGAGACTTGTCATTGCACTTGCGTGTTGGTGCTCTTTTGTTGGTTTTGATAGCTTCTATTGTCCTCATTTGTAAGTCGCTTTGGATAAGTGTTTTTGTTTTGAATTTTTATGTACAGTAATATGTCTGAAGGAGTCTGATGGCTCTTGTGTGTTTTTTTAGGATTGCACAGTACACAGCTGCACAAGAGATACCGTCCGCAGGAGGTACCAATATTCAATCTCTTCATCTTCATCTTATACACAACAACATCAATATTACAAATGTGCACCGCCATAGAAAATATCAGGGGGGCAAATACTTTCACGTGAGATTGGTTTCTGATCCAGTTATCTGTCTCTTTCCCTGGTCTTTGACCCTCAGGCCCTGTATTCTGGTCATGGACTCTCTAAAGCTGTCGAACCACCAGCGGATCTACACGCTGTTGAGCGAGTGAGTCATTCTTGCAATCCTCTGTTATTTGGATTGATGATTTATCGCGTTCGATCGTACTTCATACTGAACTCTAAGAGAACATTCTTGACATCCCGCAGGTATCTGCAGGTGGAATGGGAGGTTCGGAAAGGAAGCGCTCGAGCTTTTACCAGTGAAAGCATAAGCAGGAGTCTGTGCAGGGTCCCGCTGCAGGACAACAGCAGCGACTGTGGCCTGTACCTGCTGCAGTATGTTGAGAGCTTCCTGCAGGTACTATAGTCTGGCTTTAGAGTGGAATTCTGGCTTTGTCCCGGTACCTCTTGTACCATGGTGCATTTTGTTCCAGGTCAAAGCTTTTCGGTTTCCTCAGTGGTAAATGTCAGAAACGTTAGTCATCCAAGTGACCTGACATATCGTGGTCTGCCGTTCAGTGGGATTTTCAGTAATTTCAGTAATAGATTGGGATCTCAGGAACTGAAGTTACACCTGTTTGTTTTGCAGCCTTGAGTTGAATCCTGGTTTGTATTAAAGCACATACTCAACTAGAAATTGTCAGCTACAAACTTTCAAGTATGAAGTCAGCTGGTATGGAGGTTTTGGGACAAACAAAAACATATAATTGTAATTATTTTAAATTGATTTTATTTGTATTTTTTATATATATTAAATAAATATTTGAATATATGTTTGTCTACAGGTGCATCTCAATAAATTAGAATGTCGTGGAAAAGTTAATTTATTTCAGTAATTCAACTCAAATTGTGAAACTCGTGTATTAAATAAATTCAATGCACACAGACTGAAGTAGTTTAAGTCTATGGTTCTTTTAATTGTGATGATTTTGGCTCACATTTAACAAAAACCCACCAATTCACTATCAACAAATTAGAATATGGTGACATGCATGCAATCAACTCAAAACACCTGCAAAGGTTTCCTGAGCCTTCAAAATGGTCTCTCAGTTTGGTTCACTAGGCTACACAATCATGGGAAGACTGCTGATCTGACAGTTGTCCAGAAGACAATCATTCACACCCTTCACAAGGAGGGTAAGCCACAAACATTCATTGCCAAAGAAGCTGGCTGTTCACAGAGTGCTGTATCCAAGCATGTTAACAGAAAGTTGAGTGGAAGGAAAAAGTGTGGAAGAAAAAGATGCACAACCAACCGAGAGAACCACAGCTTTATGAGGATTGTCAAACAAAATCGATTCAAGAATTTGGGTGAACTTCACAAGGAATGGACTGAGGCAGGGGTCAAGGCAACAAGAGCCACCACACACAGACGTGTCAAGGAATTTGGCTACAGTTGTCATCAGAGGCGTCTTACCTGGGCTAAGGAGAAGAACTGGACTGTTGCCCAGTGATCCAAAGTCCTCTTTTCAGATGAGAGCAAGTTTTGTATTTCATTTGGAAACCAAGGTCCTAGAGTCTGGAGGAAGGGTGGAGAAGCTCATAGCCCAAGTTGCTTGAAGTCCAGTGTTAAGTTTCCACAGTCTGTGATGATTTGGGGTGCAATGCTGGTGTTGGTCCATTGTGTTTTTTGAAAACCAACGTCACTGCACCTGTGCTAAGAATCTTTTCCAAATTACAAGCAATAGCAGAAAAAACAAAAGACAAATGGTCAACAGTGCTTTTCATTTTTTTCACATATGCATATATGCAAATTCAATGAAATAGTATGAAATCTGTGTAATGTTGTGTAATTAGTGTTGGTATTTGCAGTCTAAACGGTGGTTTTACGTAGTTGTAGATTTGTCCTTGATTCATTAAACTTCCACTCAGCGCTTCTTTGTGGTTTCTCTGCTCAGAATCCAGTGGTGCACTTTGATCTCCCGCTGCGATTGGAGCATTGGTTTCCGAGGAATCAGGTGCGCAGGAAGAGGGAGGAGCTACGGGAGCTGGTGCTGCTGCTGTACCGGAGACAGGGGGGCGGGGCTAAGCAGAGCGCCAAAAAAAACCAGCCGGAACCTGTTCTGCCACTAAACTAATAATCAAGGCCTTTTGTTTTGTTTGTTTGCTTGCCCTGTTTTGTTTTTTTTTTTTCTGCTGATTAACAGTTAAATTATATATTTATAATTTAACTTTGTATTTATTTGTATTAAAATGGCTTTTAAATGTGACTTCAATTTCATCTGTTTTATTAATTTCCACATAAACATGTAGGTTATTTAAATAAAAAAAGAGCTGAATAATTTAAATTGACTTGGAATTTTGATATATTCAGGCTTTTTGTTGCACAATTGCAATTTTTTATCTCCTAGTACAGACTTACGCTGTGTTTTCAAGGTTTGATCTCAATTCAGACATTATAGAATTGGGAATTTATATATCTCACTTTTCTGAGTTTGTCTCACCTTTTTTCCCTCACAAATCTGCCTATTTGTCTCACATTTTCGAGTTTATCTTACAATTCAGGCTTTTTATCACACACTTGCGAGTTTTAATCTCACAATTCAGACTTTTTATAGAGTTAGGAATTTGTGTAGTAATAGTTAGGAATTTGTGGAGTTTTTTTTTTTTAAATCTCATAGTTCAGACCTCTCTTCTCAGAATTGGGAATTTATGTATCTTGAAATACTGAGTTTATATCTGAAAACCAGTTTTTCCCTAGCAATTGCAAGTTTTAGTTTCACAATTTAGACTTTATTTCGCAATTTTGAGGTTTTATCTTGTAAATCGGACATTTCTTGTCAGAATTGAGAATTTCTGTATCTTAAATACTGAGTGTATATCTCACAAATCTGTCTTTTTTTCTCCTCACTATTGCGAGTTTTTCTCTTTCACCTTTTTTGCACAATTGCCGAAGTCAGAATTTTCTTCTTAGAATTGGAAAATGAATGTGTCTTGCGGTATTATTTCACAATTGAGATTTTTTTTTTTTTTAATCTCACAATTTTGGGGGAAAAAAATTCTAAATTGTGAGATCGTAATGACCTTTTTTTATCCTGTGGTGGAAACAAGCTTCTGGGTAGTTAATGATTAGATGTGATCTAGATTACATAAAAAAAAGATAGTTATAAGCACTTCATTTTGGAATTTGATTATGTTCATTATCAGATTACAGTTACTTTAGTTACTTTTTTATGGATTACATTTTATCCACACAATGGTAGTAAATAATTTGAAATGTATTGATGTTATATATAAAACAAAATATGAACCAATTCTGTTTTTAACAGCACACTTTTTATGATCTTATTGGGAGTGAGTGACTGAATATTATTAATGTAAATATATCATTGACAGCCACAACTGGAAGCAATAGTGCCATCACTACAAACAAGCATTGTGTTCCTGAGAGTTCAAGCAGTATTGTAATCCACATAATGCACTTATTTGCTCCATTAAAGAAAAAAAAGAACATAAAAGCAGCCCTTTTTCCAGAGGCACACGAAAACACAAGTGTTTGTGATGAAACTGAAACAAAGAATCAGCCCGCTTTCACTTGTGTTTGTATGAGTTGGCCGGAGCTCAGCTGGACCCCTCACTGCCTGCTAAAATAATAATAAACATCATAAACTTTATTTAACCAGTACCTGGCATATATTTAAAATGCTTTTCGGTAATGGAAAACTTAAAAAATGTAGAGGGATGAAAAGAAATGAAAGGGTTTTTGAAGAAAATTAAAGTTCACTGCTTGTACAGGCATTATCAGCCCCCGCTGGTCTACTTTAAGCATTTTGTTGGAAAAAAGGTTTGATGGCCAGTGCTGATTGGTTTTTCATGTGCAGTTTTCTTCCAAGGAAAACAATTATACATCTAGACATGTGAATTAATTGGATGCATGACAGTGAAGAATTAAGTATTTAGTGGTAAATGGAAACGTTTTTCTAACTGCAATTTGTGGGTCTTTCAGAGGACTAAAGCCCTCTGAAAAAAATTTTTTTTTTATATATACTCTTACATTTCATATTATATTTTATATATATATATATAAATACAGTTTATATTATATATATATATATATATAGCATATATATATATATATATATATATACGCATACATATTTGGCCGAAATGCTTAATTGTCAAGATTTTCATCAAAAGATGTATTTTTAGAATATCATGTTTTTCATGTTGATTTTAAGGTTATCACAGAATCATTTTTACAAAAAATATAATTGCTATACATGAAGCTGGTCATTCATTGAGGACTAGTGTTGATAATGAACGGACTGGATTTGGAGGAGAGCAGATGGGTGTTGTTGGGATGGAATGGGGTTTAAAGCAGCCACTGCTGGTTGTCCACTCTTTCTCACTAATTCAAGTGTTGTTGACTGTAAGAATATTCCTGAGGATAGTGAAGGATTCCTCAAGGAGAATTAAGAGAGTATTGCAGTACCTGTACAAGAATGACCACTTGCCATATCTTTGGGATATTTTTTTTGTTGCTTGTCTTAAAAGTTCCCTTAAAATTCACTAGACCTTTCCATTGTTTCCCGTTTTTCCATTATTATTTTAGTTTAGTATATTTAATTTTTTAATCATAAAAACTTTTCATTCAAATTGGTTTGCTGATGATGAAATTTCTCAATTTCAAAAATGTAAAATATAATTAGAAATGTAAAATGGAAGACATTTGGACACCCGCTGTATCCATTATATGATTTGTGTTTATTAAAAGAAGTACTGAGCCTCCCATATTAGAGTTGCCTTAAACTCCAGGCCTGACTGGGGTGCTGCGGTGGGATTTAGGATCAGTGTTGGGTTTTCCTCTAATCACATTTGACAATGGAAGTAGCCTGATTGAGCCGATGTCAGGCCCACTGCTCCAATTTTACACTATACGGCCCTAGATTAGTTAATCTGTACTAGACTCTGAGATTAGAGCTAAATTATCCTCTGAAAAGAGGAGATCTCACACACACACACCCCTCAACCCTGCTTTATACCCCATAATCTACTCTCACAATAAGACTACTGGTTTCTGGTTCTGTCCTAGGAGCTGAAGCAAGGATCTGATTGACGAAACTATATAAACACAAAACAAACGAGCAAAATATTTATATTTGTTATTTATTATTATTACTATTATTATCAAACATATTTTGGAATAGGTTCAGCAATCAGATACTTGATTTGGTATTATTAATAATAATAATTATTTAATATAGGATACAAATGAAAAATGTATGATGATGATTACTACTACTAATAATGGTAATTAATTAATATTAATGTATTAATTAATTTGATAATGATAATTGATTATCATCATCACCATCATCAAAATTATAATAATAATAATTATTATTAGCAGCAGCAGCAGCAGAGTTATTTATAAATAGATTCAGCAATCAGATTAGAATTATTATTAATAATAATATTCAAATAATTATAATAGGAGAAAATGAAATAGGAAACTATATAAAAATATATGATGATGATTACTACCACTGTAGTAATCCAAGTGGATGCTGCACACTGGTGGTGGTTGAGGAGAGACCCCCCCCCCACATGATTGTAAAGCGCTTTGGGTGTACAACAATACAAAATAAAGCGCTATATAAATGCATCATTCATTCATTCATACTACTACTACTACTAATAATAATTAGTTTATAATAA
Organism: Ptychobarbus kaznakovi; assembly: GCA_027422405.1. Taxonomy (NCBI): domain Eukaryota; kingdom Metazoa; phylum Chordata; class Actinopteri; order Cypriniformes; family Cyprinidae; genus Ptychobarbus; species Ptychobarbus kaznakovi. The sequence continues at coordinate 103,691 of CM049815.1, forward strand.
TATACTAATTAATAATAAATGTATTAATGAATTTGACTTATTATTATTGTTATTATTATTATCATCAATTTCTTTTTTTAAATGTTCAGTAATCAGATGCTTGTATTAATATTGTTATTAATAATAATAAATAAATAAATAAAATAGGAAATAATTTAAAAATACATGAATATGATGATTACTACTAATAATAATAATTAGTCAATCAGTCCTTGTTTTAGTAGTAGTATTACAAATAATAATTATTAATTCATTCATTTGTCTATTAGTTTTTAATATTATGTCATCAAAATTATATAGTGTCTGGAATCTCATTCTTGTTTTTGTAATAATAGTAATTTGTTAGTAATAATTTCTATTTTTGTTATTTTACTAACAATCACATGTATTTATTTATGTACATAATACTAGGATGCAATATATTTAATATACATGATTATTAAATACATAAGCACCTCCTTTTTGTTCCACAAAATAATGCCATTTTCATGTTGTTCTTGTTGTTTGTTTGTTTGTTGGGTTATTTTTCAAGCTCAATAGCCCGCATCCCCATTCACATTCATTATGTGAAATAGAGCTGCTAGAACATTCTGCAAAACATCTCCATTTCAACAAATTGTGGGTGAACTATTTCTTTAAAAAGTGCATATGAACTTTAAGTGGCTTTCTGCTAAATCATATCAACCAAGTACAGTAATGTGAATGGAAGTGACTGAAGATTAAATGCTTATCTGACTGTCTGGATAGTCGCCAAGATCTATGCTGGGTGAGCGTCCAACGACTTACCATTTTATCCAATAACTAATGTCTAACCATTAAACCTTCTTGAAATGTCACCGTCACTGTCTGGCGCTAACTTTGTCCTTTGTACTCGACATAGGGTTGCAGACAAAGAAAGCGCAAGGTTTGTTTTATAAATAGGTCAGTCTGATTTCAATAGGTGAAGGTGTTTGAGTGCTGCCATGATGACCTGCTCCAACCCTTCCTTTGTCTTTCTCTAAGCTATTTTAATTCAGGACACCAACCGATACACAGGGCAAAGCCAAAGTTACCTAAACGCTTACGCAACTTCCTGCTGAAGTCAGGAGTTGTGATAAGTGGACCCGTGACTATTGTCATAATGTCTATTACCAGAATAACTTTCAGCTTAATCATCATCATTTGAAGATATTTAAAAAAAAATCATAAAGGTAACATGAAACCATTTTTTTCATCATGCATTTAAAAATCAATCATATAATATTGTTTTTACCAGTGTTATCATATCACTAAAACTATCAATACGTGTTTTCAGTAAATGAGTACAGCTGAAAAAAATACAAATAAGTTTAACTGAAATAATTTATTTTAAGTACTAAAAATAACTAAAATAATAATAAAAAATGTATAAATAATAAAAGGTCATAAAATTACTAAAACTTAAGCTACGAAAATCTTGGAAAAGTCTTCCAGTCTTGTATTTTGGGCATTGTTATTAGGACGAGTGACAGAATGGAAGGTGTAAGAAGTAAAAAAGAGAGAGAACACAAAGCTGCAGATGTCTTGATCTGTCACACCCACCGCCTGCTTCCCGTCAAACACCATTTACCATCAAACTCAACGGATTTACACCACGTCAGCTCAGTGTCTGAACCATCAGTCGCTCTTAACATTCACACTTCCAAAGATAAATCTTGTCTGCCTATCTGTCTCTCAGAACACCCTAGCAATGTGGAACATCTTTGCAGAACATGCAGAGCTGTCGTGCAACACCTTACAAACAATGTTATACTATATAACAATTTTCAATGTGCTAAACTACAAACTGCCCAACTATCTTCATAACCTTTCAGACAAGCAAGCATTCAGCAATTATCTTTACAACAGTTTTGGGCAATATGCTCCTTATATTGTTGTATCACCAGACTGTGAGATCACTGATCATATGTTGATCATTTATTTAATTAATTACTTATTTTTACAGCCAAAGAGTTACATTAGGCCTTACCCTGGAGTTGGTTCAGTGTAATCTATTAACTACATATATATTTTTTAGTCAAGTAGCATATGAATATCAAAAAATATTTGTAATATGACTGAATTTGTATTTAACGTGATAATAATTAAATAATAATAAAAGAAAACTATTTACTAATTATAATGCGTACAGTTCCACAGTTATTCAAACAGCAGCTGTTTTTTAAAGTGCACACTTCCGTAATAATCAGCCAAGCTATCTCTCATACTTACATAATGTATACATTTGCACTGTTGTTTATGATGAAAGAATTTGCAAGTGAGCGGAGTTCAGTGAGCATACGCACTCAACAACAAAACTCCGGTATTTAAGCAATGACTCATCTGAACGCCTCTGATTGGCCATTCAAAAAGTCAACAGAAAGTGACGTGACATACGGCCAAGTATGGTAACTCATACTCAGAATCCGTGCTCTGCATTTAACCCACCCAAGTGCACACACACACACACAGCAGTGAACACACACCCGGAGCAGTGGGCAGCCATTTATGCTGCGGCGCCCGGGGAGCAGTTGGGGGTTCAGTGCCTTGCTCAAGGACACTTCAGTCGTGGTATTGAATGTGGAGAGTGCGCTGTACATTCACTCCCCCCACCTACAATTCCTGCCGGACCGAGACTTAAACTCGCAACCTTTCCATTACAAGTCCGACTCTCTAACCGTTAGGCCACGACTTCCCAATTGTGTGTGATTGGTTATAACGTGCAACACTGTAAAAATGCGTAAAAATACATATGATGGAATAAATAAGCCCTAATATGAATTAGATAATAATACTAGACTGATAATAATAATAAACGTCTTGATATCGTCAAAGGCATTAGCCACAGGCGATATCTCTTACTATCGTCGATACACAATTTACTATTGTCTATCGGCACAACCCTACTTTACAATCAGTAATTTAGAGTTAATTTAACTCAACATGTGTTGAATAAACAGCTGTTGTTTTAATATCCCCCACCGAAACCATTGATACCTTACGAAACCTGGAATTGTTTGGCCCAAGCTTGTGCCATCTGTTCATACGATCCTTGCCATGATGGAACACACCCAAAACCCAATAAAGATGAAGTTCCAGTAAGCTGTACGGTCACAGCACGTGGCAAACTTGTAGACAAAGGGCTTACCCTACAGGATGTCACATCAAGTCAAACACTTAGCAAGAGATCTTTCACTGTAGATTGCGCAATTAATCAGTGATATCATTGCACCTTGAAATCCCATTGCAGACAATGGCATCAAGGAAGACACTCATAATTGAACTCCTCAACGGATCAGATCACAAATTGCGTGACTGAAATTGGAAGTCTCTGCAATCCAGACAAATCCCACAGGTGGGCAATAAAGGAGTATCACTGACTTCTCGACAAGCTTCCTCAGAAGAATTAACTAATAGGATTAGAGGGCAAGAGAAATCTTCCAAAGAGCCATCTGCTAAGCCTCATGTGGAGACGTCAGCTCAAAGCTACCTGATCGCATCCCTCCGCGACAAGGAAAGGATCTAGTGACAATGCAGACTAATTAATTCAACTATGTACAAGTTTTTGGGACTGTAAGGAGGGATGCCCAAATTACATCCATCAGTAAACTAAAAATTGACAACTTTTTCTTTAAAGTGTGCCGGATTAAGGAATCATTATGCCTGATCTATCTTTTAAATGCATTTGGTGGGTTTTGGTATTGTTGTTGACCGGACATTTTTCTATGGATGCAGGTATGTATCTACTCTTCATGAAGGCCTTGAGGAATGTTGTGATGCATGCAGTCTTGTGACCATGTGTTCTTTGTTCTTCATCAGATTCTGAGGATTATTTACCAAATGGATTTACAACTTTTTTGGACACAAATGAAGTTTTGAATGATTCATTGGTGCCATTAAAAGATCAAATCTGGTCCGGTGAGGGGAAAACAGCTCTTTCAAGATGGAAAAGAGACCTTCTGTTTCCCAGTGGAGTTAAACTTTGCTCACATGAGACAGTGCAACAGGCAATACAGAATCATCTCAACTACTTTCACCTGCGAGGTAAGAACCAAACATTTAGGTTGTTTTTGAGAGATTTTGGGATAGTCACCAAGAATGGTAATTGTAAGGTACAGTACATCGCATATGACTTCTATAGTATAAATGGATGCTCTTTGAGATCATTATATGAGAAAAATTAGCTCATACTTCTCTACTTTTCATCAATAATAATAAACTAAGCCAACCTGACCAATTCCATTAATGTCCAAGTAAGCGCATATTTGAACCATGGTTTCTTGATATTCAGATGCACTCAACACACTTTTTCACATCATGCTCTTTATAAAGTTCACATGTTAGCCTGTGACGTTAGATGCAATTATAGTATTAAACTCTATTGGAGACCACCGCTGAGAATAATGTTTCTCGCTGTTGCATTAATAGGACCCAGATGACCCTATTGAATCTAATTACGAAAACTCTAGAACCTGTTGCTATTTTACATAAAGGTTATTCTCGCAATGTGTCAGTGGAAAGTTGATTACGTTTAGCCACGGTACCCTATTATAGGGTACTCTGGTGCTTTATTACATGTACAGCAGGGTCCAAAAGTCAGAGATGACTTGTGAACGTGTCTGTTTTGCATTTTTATAATTGAATACAAATACAATTTGTGTGAAACACTGATTTACGTATTTAGTGTTCCCTCACTTTATATGCCAAATAAATAAATTATGTGCAAAATATTATTGTACACTCTTAAAAATAAAGTTCCAAAAAGTTGTTTTTTTTGGACTCCTCAATATTTTTTTTTTTTACTTTAGTGAATATTTCAAAAATCTAAAGAACTTTTGGTACATTGGAAAGGTTCAATGGATTGTTAAAACTTCTTCATGGAACCATACATGCCAATAAAGAACCTTTATTTTTTAAGAGTGTATATAACAAGTCATTTGAACTGCTATTATGATGCTTTGTGAAATGTTTTCACTTTGGTTGTATGCAAAACAGTAGCCTAGATATTCAACTCAATAACTTCTCTTGAGTTCCAAGGAAAAATAGAAATCATATGGGATCCAAACAACATGAGGTTGAGTAAATAATGACGCAGATTTTGTTTTCAAGTAATCTGTCCCCTTAAGGCTGATAATGAAGATGTGGCTGTCATTATGAGGCTTGAGATGTTTGACAAAGCTTTTGAAGTCAAATGCTGTCAACGTGTATTGTTCCAGTAGGAAAGGCCAGGATTCCCTGTTTCTCCCTCATTGCTCCTCTTTCACTCCTCACTGCTACTGAATCATTGTAGACAGGGATCAGATCCTTCGCTCTGCCAGGAAAACTTGTGAACTTTGCCCGCCTACACATTTGAGTTCTGGTAGTTGTCATACACAGTCGGTATGGCAGGCAGATGTAGATGGAACGTTACGACTGGAGTCACAAAAGGTTTAGCAAGGGTTAACATCCCCCATCTTTGCATTTAATTTTCCACTTGCGGGGTACGTTGAGAAAGTATGCGACACATACCAAAATAGTAATTTTGGTTCACAAATTTAGAAATAAAATAAACTATGTTTGTCTGGTAGGTGGATAAGGATCATATATGTTTCCATCATGTTAGTTATTACTTTTTCTTTATTCAATTTAGAAATAAAAAATAATTCAGTTATTTCTGTATTTCTGTTTTTTAAATGAAAGGGGTATCCATTTAAAGTGATGTCAATTTCCACTACAGCAGAGTTCATAGCTGGTGTTTTGGCAGGTTTTGTCTTCTACGTTGTTTATAGTTCACTAGTTCTTTTCCAAAACCTATGAGCTGCATTACTGTCGGATGTCTTTACTGGCAGCATCATTATAAATGAAACTGAACCTCTTAAGTGACTGATCTGGAGTGCACTCATTGACAGAAATTCTACAAAGTGCATAGTTCAAATGACAAAGTGCTCCAAGTTTGAGCTTAGCATGTTGCTAAAGCTAATGCAGTGATGCACTAATAAATACAAACTGATACTTTATTAAAATATTTTCAGGATGAAATAAGTACCTTTTCCTCAATGTTTTAGCTGTTTTTCTGTTCCTGTTTTTTTTCCTATATTTGAGAGCTTGTCTGTTTACATTGTATGGTTTGGCATGCTTATGGGTATATGTAGATCTGTCTGCATGTGTTTGTGTGCCTCAGTGTGCCAGGAAACAGTTTGGGAGGCTTTCAAAATCTTCTGGGATCGCTTACCCGAGAAAGAAGAGTACCAGATCTGGATGAAGAAATGTCGAAATAGTAGCGTTAGCGTGTTTGACATTGGCCGGAGCTTTAGCCAGTCAGCTGAGCACCTTGCTCTGATTTCAAGTGTAAGTATCCTTGCTCATGTCTTGATATGGAACTAATACCTCTCAAATCTGCACTTTACTGATGATACTGAAAATTCTTACAAATTAAAAACAGTAAACTTATTTTTATGTTATATTGCAGAGGGTAGGAGCGGCTTCAATGACATCAACAAGGTGAGAACTGCTTATAAGCATCTACCATCATAATACCATGGTATTCTTTGAAGCACCTTGGAGTACTATGTTAATGTCATGGTACATGAATATGATAATATTGCAAGGGGAAATACTTTTAAACTTTCAAGCTTTACACTGTGTTGCATCTAACACAAGTTGCCACCAAACTTGGTCGACACAGCACATTTATCCATATTTCACATAATGATGTGCTATATAGACAAAAACAAGAACCCACATCACATTCTGCTGTTTCTAAATAACAGTGTAATCAAATAATTCATATATTTGTCTTATGATAGTGCACCCACCAGTCCATGGCAACCTGAATGCAGGTAGGACTTCAAGCTCCCAGGTCACTCATGGGCATAAAATAACATAATTTGCTTACAGTAGTATTGCTCAGCAGCCTAAATATAAATAAATCTGCAAATGTCCAGTGTGGAGATCAGATTATAACGTATGTAACGTAACACTAACACTAACACTAACACTAAATTAATAATCTGAAACAGCAGTTCCTTAGCCAAGCAGCTAAGTCAGCTAATTCAGAGCACACACTGATGCTTTGCAGACAAAACCACCCATTAACTTTAAACGCTGGATACAGACCCCTGGCTTCAGACTGTAAAAAATTTAGTCCCTGCTAAAACTAGTTCACTTTCCACTAGCTTTAGAGATATAGCTCTACTTATGGTTTAATGTCCCTGTGGCTCAGTGGTAGAGCATTGCGTTAGCAGCGCAAAAGTTTGTGGGTTCAATTCCCAGGGAACACGCATACAAAAAATGTATAGCCTGAATGCACTGTAAGTCGCTTTGGATAAAAGCGTCTGATTAATGTACATGTAAATGTAATTCATATTCGGGGGGGGGGGGGGTAACTAAACTTGTATGTCAATAAGAAGTTTAGATTTTGTAGATGTTGGGTATATTTCTGGCCTCCAAAAGCATTTCTAATTGTCTTCTCTTTCGCAGACATCAGACAACGACTACTGCACCAAGAAAAGCAAGCGTGGCCACAACCCAAGAAGGTCAGTCTAGTTTACTACTTTGTTTAAAAAAATACGCCACTTAAACAATGGATCTGTGTTCCTATTCCCTGTGTTTATAAATACTTCAAAATAAGTCTGGAAAGCCTTATGTCTATTTACTGCATTTTGTAGTCAGTTGATTTTAGTTATGCTCTGATTAATCTTTATTGTTAATGTCTGTATGAGACACTGCAGTCATATCAATAGAGACCTAGTGCCCCCTTGCACAGGATATGCACTGTTCTCAGAATAGACTTTAATCCTTTTTAGGTACTCATTAGCTTGTAATGCAGTAGAGGTGTTAGGATCTTTAGACAGTTCTTCCATTTAGTCAAATGTAAGTAATTATTTGTGCATGGACTTGGCCTCAAAGATAGGCTACATATTTGAGCCTGATGTCCCGAAGACAAATAAGAGCATGCAATTAATGGATGCAACTTTATCTTATGACATCTTATTTTATTTTATTTTATTTCTGTCACTTCCTCACTTTCCTTCTTTCTTTTTCCTCCCCCAGTCAGTGTTCTGGTTCCTGAGGCAGTAACAGACTCACAGGACATCACGCCACAGACCACTGCAGACCAAATCATAATTACCACTATGGCTGCAGAGCTTCAGATGACACTTGAAATCACTCCAGAGCCTAACACATCCTTTGAGGCTTCAACGGGGAAAAGCACTGGTTCACCTATTGAACACACAAGTGTGGCCACTGGGAAACCTATTTCAGAAACTGAACTGGAGGTTGAACTGGATGCTACTGAGGGTCCTGTAAAAACATTAAATATTACCGTTCAACATGAAAAGGTTGACATGGTTTCAGAGTCTGATAGAACTCCAGAGGAGTTTACTTCAAGAGCCTATGATTATGAGATTTCCACAACCTTTGAAGACTTGCTAGGAATAATCACTCCTCCTGCAATAGTCACCACTGATTTTACTGAAGAGCTTTATTTAGAAACAGAGTTGGGACAGGACGTTACTGATGGTTCAGGTGTTACCATCCAACATGAAACTGACTTTGTCTCAAAGTCTACATTGTTGACCACTGATAGAACTCCAGAGGATTATACTTCAAAAAAACATGAGCATGATATTCCCACAACCTTGGAGGACTCACCAGGGATAAGCACTAATACTCCTACTGTAATCATCAGTCAAATCACTGAAGAGCTTAATTCAGAATCGGAACCAGAGATGGGAGAGGATGCTACTCAGGGTCTGGTTAAGACAGCTGGTGTTACCATTCAACACGAAGAGGTGGACATTGTCTCTGAGTCTACATTAATGACCACTGATAGAACTCCAGAAGATTCAACTTCAGGAAAATATGAGTATGTTATTCCCACATACTTTGAGGACTCACTAGAGATAATCACTAGTTCCCCCAATGAACTCACAAATGAGGCCACTGTGATGGCTACAGTGAAACTGGATGCTACTGAAGGTCCTGTTAAGACAGAAGATGTTACCATTCCACATGAAGAGTTTGACATTGTCTCAGAGTCTACATTAATGACCACTGATAGAAATCCAGAAGATACTACTTTAGAAAACTATGAGCACATTCTTCCCACATCCTTTGAAAACTCTATGGGAATAAACACTAGTTCACTCACTGAACTCATAAGTGAGGCCACTGTGAAACAGGATGTTACTGAGGGTCTTGTTAAGACAGCAGAAGTTACCATTCCACATGATAAGTTTGACATTGTCTCAGAGTCTACATTGATGAAAAGTGCTAAAAATTCAGAATATCCTACTTCAGGAAAATATGATTATGGCTTTCCCACAAGTTTTGAGGACTCAGTAGGGATAAGTACCAATGATCCTAAAGAAATCACTAGAGAATCTACTGAAGTGATTATTTCTGTAACTAAACTGTACATGGGGCAGGGTGTTACTGAAGGTCCTCTTAAATCAGCTGATTCTACAATTCAAAATGTAAAATCTGATGTTGTGTCAGAGGTTACGCCAATGCCCACTGGTAGAACTCCAGTAGGTCCCACCTCGAGAAAGTATGAATCAGATCTTCCCACAAACCTTGAGGACTTGCCAGGAATAAGTACTAATACTCCTGTGGTAGTCACTAGAGAATCCATTGACAATTTTATTTCTGAAACTAAGGTTGAAGATGGATGGGGTGTTACTGAAACTTCTGTTAAATCAGCACTTGTTACCATTCAGCATGTAGATGTTTCAGAAGCTACAATGATGACTACTGTTAGACCTTCTGTAGACTCTCGTACAGAAATACCTCCGGGTCAGAGTGTCTTACCAGAGAAACCAGAGCAGACAACTCCTACAGAACTGAAAGAGATTTTGCCTAATCCCCCCACAGAAGGGTTTCCAAAAGCTCTGACAGATAAGGATGTTGTTAAAATCACACATGTGACCACAGTGCCAGAAATTCTGTCACCCACTACACCTGTAAATACATCACCTGAGGTAGTATCAACAGAGGGTGGACCTGAAGACATTGCAATTGTTACATTACATGGCAAAGATGAGGAGGAAGATGGACCCTACACTAAACCTACACCAGAGTTGACAACAGATGAAGAACTACCAGGTACCATGACATTGTCATTACCAGGTACTCATGAATTGTCAAAGGAAACAGATGAGCATATAGATGACTTGTCTGATGCTGAAGAGGATCATTTAGGTAAGGAAGAGGACATTATAACTGAGATCCCAGAAGTTGTTGAGATGACAGCTGGTGAGACCCCTAGATTGACACCAGAAACTACAGAAGCTACCGAAGCTACTGTGTTTACTGAGAAAGATAAACATGTTGATAAGGACATAACTGCCATTGCAAAACCTGGTGAGATGACAACAGAGCCAACAGAAGTTGCTGAGGTTGAATTTGACATGGCCACATATGATGTTCTTGAAAACATGCTTGAAGGTTTTGTTGGAGGAACAAGTGAAGCTACTGCTGAATTGGGTGATATAACAGAAGCTGTCATCTTAGAAGTATCATTTGAGAAAAGTACTACAGAAACTTCTACTAAGAGAACAGAAACTTCTACTAAGACCACAAGTCAGACCACAACTAGAATCACATCCAAGGCCACACCTGATACTTATTTTGATATTGGTACCCCTGAAACTGACATTGCAGAGTTTGTAACTGAAGACATGGGATTTAAGGTAGAAGACACAACTAAAAATGATGAAGGTGGTGAGGAAACACTTTTCAAAGTTGTTGAAGGCACAATTCCATATCTTACTGTTACTAAGTTGGAAAAATATATACTGACAACTAAAATAAATGAGGACATACGTGAAGTTACAGAACCATCGAAAATTCAACAGGACACACCTAAAGTTGCGGTGGAAATCACACATGAAGTCACAGATATACATGAGACCAGAGGAGACTCCTTATCTGAGACAGCTGGAGTTGCAACGGAGACACCCAAGGCAGAAGCTGATGTCATGACAGAAACAACTCATGTCATGTCTCAAGCACCCGAAGTGGAGACAAGTGGATCTATCTCGAAGACACCTGAGGCTATATCTCATACACCTTTGTCAGTATCTGAACTTTCAGAGGTGCATGAGACAGTACCTAAAACACCCGACATGCATGTGATCCAACCAGAACTTGCAGAAGACAATATCCCAACTCCTATCTTGAAAGTTGAGGATATGACGGTTGTACTAAATGGCTTGACTACTACTATTCAAAAAACTTTCTCTACCACATTACAAAACTTGCCACATGACATTTCTAATGATATTTTAGATGAAAACACAATGGTGAGAACATACAATATATATTAGACAATTATTTAAGACATTTTAATGAACTATAAAAATACACTTGTGTATACTGTATATTTTATCTCAGTAATTGTGAGTTACTCTTAAAAATGTATATATATATATATATATATTATTTATATTTATTTATTTTTTTTTTTCATGTATATAGATTGGAAATGAAATTGATGACATTATGGTCCGACCAGTACGTCCTGTCGGCGACCATATTGTGGAGCTAAGTATTAAGATAAGAGGTGAAAGTTATGATGATGCTCTGAGAGATCCATCAAGTTACTACTATCAACATCTATCCGAACTGTTCATCAATAAGGTAAGCAGCATCTACACATTTATTTATTTGGTGACAAGTGAAAAGTAATGTATACACACACACACACACACACACACACACACACATATATATACTGTATATATATGTACAGGTGCATCTCAATAAAGTATAATGTCGTGGAAAAGTTCATTTATTTCAGTAATTCAAGTCAAATTGTGAAACTCATGTATTAAATAAATTAAATGCACACAGACTGAAGTAGTTTAAGTCTATGATTCTTTTAATTGTGATGATTTTGGCTCACATTTAACAAAAAAACACCAATTCACTATCTCAACAAATTAGAATATGGTGACATGCCAATCAACTCAAAACACCTGCAAAGGTTTCCTGAGCCTTCAAAATGGTCTCTCAGTTTGGTTCACTAGGCTACACAATCATGGGGAAGACTGCTGATCTGACAGTTGTCCAGAAGACAATCATTGACACCCTTCACAAGGAGCGTAAGCCACAAACATTCATTGCCAAAGAAGCTGGCTGTTCACAGATTGCTGTATCCAAGCATGTTAACAGAAAGTTGAGTGGAAGGAAAAAGTGTGGAAGAAAAAGATGCACAACCAACCGAGAGAACAGCAGCCTTATGAGGATTGTCAAGCAAAATCGATTCAAGAATTTGGGTGAACTTCACAAGGAATGTACTGAGACTGGGGTCAAGGCATCAAGAGCCACCACACACAGACGTGTCAAGGAATTTGGCTACAGTTGTCGTCAGAGGCGTCTTACCTGGGCTAAGGAGAAGAAGAACTGGACCGTTGCCCAGTGATCCAAAGTCCTCTTTTCAGACGAGAGCAAGTTTTGTATTTCATTTGGAAACCAAGGTCCTAGAGTCTGGAGGAAGGACGGAGAAGCTCATAGCACAAGTAGCTTGAAGTCCAGTGTTAAGTTTCCACAGTCTGTGATGATTTGGGGTGCAATGTCATCTGCTGGTGTTGGTCCATTGTGTTTTTTGAAAACCAACGTCACTGCATTCGTTTACCAATAGAATTTGGAGCACTTCATGCTTCCGTCTGCTGACCAGCTTTTTAAAGATGCTGATTTAATTTTCCAGCAGGATTTGGCACCTGCCCACACTGCCAAAAGCACCAAAAGTTGGTTAAATGACCATGGTGTTGGTGTGCTTGACTGGCCAGCAAACTCACCAGACCTGAACCCCATAGAGAATCTATGAGGCATTGTCAAGAGGAAAATGAGAAAAAGGAGACCAAAAAATGCAGATGAGCTGAAGGCCTCTGTCAAAGAAACCTGGTCTATCATACCCCCTCAGCAGTGCCACAAACTGATCACCTCCATGCCACGCCAAATTGAGGCAGTAATTAAAGCAAAAGGAGCCCCTACCAAGTATTGAGTACATATACAGTAAATTAACATACTTTCCAGAAGGCCAACAATTCACTAAAAATGTTTTTTTTTATTGGTCTTATGAAGTATTCTAATTTGTTGAGATTTGTGATGGTGGTGGAGCGCTCTTGGAGCGAGTGAAATGAACTTTCCCATGACATTCTAATTTATTGAGATGCACCTGTATATGCATGTGTATATATGTATATATATATATATATATATATGTACAGGTGCATCTCAATAAATTAGAATGTCATGGAAAAGTTCATTTATTTCAGTAATTCAACTCAAATTGTGAAACTCGTGTATTAAATTCAATGCACACAGACTGAAGTAGTTTAAGTCTATGGTTCTTTTAATTGTGATGATTTTGGCTCACATTTAACAAAAACCCACCAAATCTCAACAAATTAGAATACTTCATAAGACCTATAAAAAAAAAACATTTTTTGTGAATAGTTGGCCTTCTGGAAAGTATGTTAATTTACTGTATATGTACTCAATACTTGGTAGGGGCTCCTTTTGCTTTAATTACTGCCTCAATTCGGCGTGGCATGGAGGTGATCAGTTTGTGGCACCGCTGAGGTGGTATGGAAGCCCAGGTTTCTTTGACAGTGGCCTTCAGCTCATCTGCATTTTTTGGTCTCTTGTTTCTCATTTTCCTCTTGATAATACCCCATAGATTATTTATGGGGTTCAGGTCTGGTGAGTTTGCTGGCCAGTCAAGCACACCAACACCATGGTCATTTAACCAACTTTTGGTACTTTTGGCAATGTGGGCAGGTGCCAAATCCTGCAGGAAAATTAAATCAGCATCTTTAAAAAGCTGGTCAGCAGAAGGAAGCAGGAAGTGCTCCAAAATGTACAGTATTGGTAAACGGGTGCAGTGACGTTGGTTTTCAAAAAAACACAATGGACCAACACCAGCAGATGACATTGCACCCCAAATCATCACAGACTGTGGAAACTTAACACTGGACTTCATGCAACTTGGGCTATGAGCTTCTCCACCCTTCCTCCAGACTCTAGGACCTCGTTTTCCAAATCAAGTACAGAACTTGCCCTCATCTGAAAAGAGGACTTTGGACCACTAGCAACAGTCCAGTTCTTCTTCTCCTTAGCCCAGTTAAGACGCCTCTAACTACAACTGTAGCCTAATTTCTTGACACGTCTGTGTGTGGTGGCTCTTGGTGCCTTGACCCCAGCCTCAGTCCATTCCTTGTGAAGTTCACCCAAATTCTCGAATCAATTTTGCTTGACAATCCTCATAATGCTGTGGTTCTCTCGGTTGGTTGTGCATCTTTTTCTTCCACACTTTTTCCTTCCACTCAACTTTCTGTTAACATGTTTGGATACAGCACTCTGTGAACAGCCAGCTTCTTTGGCAATTAATGTTTGTGGCTTACCCTCCTTGTGAAGGGTGTCAATGATTGTCTTCTGGACAACTGTTAGATCAGCAGTCTTTCCCATGATTGTGTAGCCTAGTGAACCAAACTGAGAGACCATTTTGAAGGCTCGGGAAACCTTTGCAGGTGTTTTGAGTTGATTAGCTGATTGGCATGTCACCATATTCCAATTTGTTGAGATAGTGAATTTGTGGGTTTTTGTTAAATGTGAGCCTAAATCATCACAATTAAAAGAACCAAAGACTTAAACTACTTCAGTCTGTGTGCATTGAATTTATTTAATACATGAGTTTTACAATTTAAGTTGAATTACTAACATAAACTTTTCCACGACATTCTTATTTTTTTGAGATGCACCTGTATATGCATATATACAGGTATATCTAAAAAAAAAAAATTGAATATCAAGAAAAAGTTCAATATTTTTTGTCACTCATTTCAGAAAGTGAAACCCATATATCAGTGGTTGGCAACAGGCAGCCCGTGGGCCAAAACTGACCCGCCATCAATAATATCTGACCCACGCCCGCAAGCCAGATTATTTTGAAAGTGGATAAATAAATCTGTCATGACAGCAACAGTTACTCACAGTCAGAGTATGTGAGCGGAGCGCAGAGCGGTGTAATTTTGAATGGAGCGAGGAGCGTATTTTTTAAAAGTCAGAGCATCGTGGTTTTCACTCGCTCCAAGAGCGCTCCACCACCATCACAAGTAGAATTCATGCCAACAACCCATAATATAGCTGCATATTTAGCAAGAATTCACATGTTAATATTTCGCTAGCTTGATAGAGAAGTATCACTCAAATCAGAAGAATGTGAAGGCTATATGATGACGGCAGTGGACATGAGCGGTAAGTTATAGATCTCAAGGAATTTGTCCATTGGTTCTAGTCTAGATACTGAATATTTTCAGCTGAAAGCATGATTTAAACAAGTACTACAACACTTGTTCACACGCAGTCGCTCTCTCAAAAATGCATTCAAACAAATGTAATCTTACAGTGCTACTTCATCTGTATCCGATTTCGAATGAGCAGAAATCTGTAAGAAATGCATCGATTCATAGGTAAAATAACTGATGAAAACTTAGTTATTTTCATTATAAACAAAATTTGCACCGCAAAAAGTAGCTATTATAATGCTGACAACATTTTATTAGCTTGTCATGTTGACATGGTAGGAAAGAAACGTTTGTACACCAGCGTTCCAATAAGCCACTTATTATCCTTTGACTATGTTCTGGCCCGCCATCTTGTGGAAAACATTTTGTTTGGCCCGATGCCAAACTTACTTGCCGAACCCTGCCTTATAATATATAGATTATTTACAGATAGAGTGAAATATTTCAAGCCTTTATTTCTTGAAATTTTGATGATTATGGCTTACAGATAATGAAAACCCAAAATTCAGTGTCTCAGAATATTAGAATATTACATAAGATCAATAAAAAATATTTTAAACAGAAATGTCAGGCTTCTGAAAATTATGTTAATTTCTATGCACTCAATACTTGGTTGGGCCTCCTTTTGCATGAATTATTGCATCAGTGCGGCGTGGCATGGAGGCGATCATCCTGTGGCACTGCTCAGGTGTAACGGAAGCCCAGGTTGCTTTGATAGCAGCCTTCAGGTCATCTGCATTGTTGGGTCTGGTGTCTCTCATCTTCCTCTTGACAATACCCCATAGATTCTCAATGGGGTTCAGGTCAAGCGAGTTTGCTGGACAATCAACCACAGTAACACCATGGTCATTGAACCAGCTTTTGGTACCTTTGGCAGTGTGGGAAGATGCCAAGTCCTGCTGGAAAATGAAATCAGAATCTCCATAAAACTAGTCAGCAGAAGGAAGCATGAAGTGCTCTAAAATTTCCTGGTAGATGGCTGCGTTGACTGTGGACTTCAGAAAACAGAGTGGACCGACACCAGCAGATGACATGGCAGCCCAAATCATCACTGACTGTGGAAACCACACTGGACTTCAAGCAACATGGATTCTCTGCCTCTCCACTCTTCCTCCAGACTCTGGGACCTTGATTTCCAAATGAAATGCAAAATTTTCTTTCATGTGAAAAGAGGGCTTTGGACCACTGAGCAACAGTCCAGTTCCTTTTCTCCTTAGCCATGGTAAGATGCTTCTGACGATGTTTCTGTTTCAGAAGTGGCTTGGTAGCCCTTTTCCTGAAGATTACTGAGGGTGGTGACTCTTGATGCACTCACTCCAGCTTCAATTCACTCCTTGTTAAGCTCTCCCAAGTGTTTGAACTTGGCTTTACTTGACAGTATTCCCAATCTTGCTGTCATCCCTGTTGCTTGTGCACATTTTCCTACCCAATTTCTTCCTTCCAGTCAACTTTGCATTTAATATGCTTTGATACAGCACTCCTTGAACAGCCACCCCTTTCAGTAATAACCCTCTATGACTTAACCTATTTGTGGAGTGTAGAACCTGAGTGAACAGACCCAAATAACTGGAGAATCTCACATGCCAAAGGAAAACTAAAAAGATTCTACTCTTGGACATGTGCGAGTCGTAAAATTAACCAACTCCCGTAATGATGCCGCTTCATCTGCAGGACACCTTGCTTATCTTTGCAAAAGACACAGGAAGGGAGAGATTTATAGAGCCACCTGCTTGAGCCACACAATAACTGACCCTTGCTTGCCAGATCCACTTAGGAACAGAATTTCAGCGTTGTTCCTGACTGGCTTACCATACAAATAAACACAGAAGAAAGGAACTTCTTATCTGGAGATAGGACAGAGACCACACTTCCGGGATCTCGTGACCATTTAACGCATAATTCAGCGATGCTATCAACAAGGGAAGACTGTTTTACGAGAAGTTCGAGGGTTGAATCTCTGCAGATGCACACATCAAAAGGTGACTTCCTGACCCCCGGAAAGCCCCTTTCGTCCTCTGGAATTCCATAGGAACCACGTTTTTATCTCCTGTAGCAGACAAAGAGACTCAAACTTTTATAAAGTTTTCCAAAAGGACAAATAATAATTGCTGCTGCTATCAAAAGCAAGATATACAATATATGGACAATACATATTAAGGTCGTATTTTATGTAATTTATAAGCTTGCTGTGTAGTGGAATCTATGGTATTTTCTTAACCTGGTGACGTATAACTTTTCCCTGTAAACAGCTCACTAGTTTTTAGTATCATATGCTTGGTGTGATTATTCAGAAGTTAGGATAGTTTAATCGATGCCTTAACCATGCAGTATATAAAATTAAGATATCATGTATGCCAAATACCTGATGTTTGATTTTGAACGAAAGCTGATTTAATTGGAAAGAAGTTGGCATGGATGAAAGTTAACTTTTATCATCATAATGTATGATTACAACACGTATATAAATCTGCTCTCGATATTTTGCTTCATGGAATTAAAATAACTAAGCCAATAATGTATGCACGGAAAGAAGACGTGCGGGGCAGGGCTCCGCCCAACAAGAACAATCTGATTGGGAAAGTCGCTCATGGGTGGACCCAAATTGAGCCATTTAAATTGGACACAAAAGCATTGTTCATTGCTTGCTTGCTTGCTTTAAAAAACTTCGTCGTCACTGATCACGCTGGGAAGCGCTCACTGCCTTACCATCAGGCTGACAAACCTAAAGAACTAAACACTCCGACAAACTCCGAGAAGAACTTCAAGTGTCACCTTTCTCAAGGAACCAGGCAACCGCCAATCACAGGAGGGCTTCCCAAGTGAGATCACGCAACAACCAACAGCAGCCGGAGGTTTCCATCGACCACGCAGAAACACTTGGAAACACCAGATCAGCTGTCAAACTCAACTGAAAGCAAGTAAACCAAACAAATCTCTATTGTTGCTGGAAACTGGAGAATTGATCTCTATGCAATAAAGATAGCAAAGCTTGCTGTGTGATCTGTGAATACGCAGATGCACGAATGGATGCAATGCAGTTGTCTGGGTTTCACTTCGTCTTGAATCATCTTGAAATGATCATTCGAGCATTCATGTTTTCATAACCTCTGGCCAAACTCAAAACGAACCAAAATTAAAACATATTTTGGATTAAGGGGGCCCCCTGGTGTTTCGGGGGCCTACGCAGCTTGCGTATTCTGCGTATAGGGAGGATCGGCTCTGTGTGTGCGTATGTGTGTGCATATGTTTATGTGTGTATGTGTTTTAGTAAGTTTAGTCCATGTATTGTAGGATAACAGTTAGCAAATAAACCTTGTTTCAATTATAAAGAATGATGTCTTGGGCTGTGTGATTTTCAAGTTTTAAACTATTTGCCAACGATTGCGTTACCTAGCGAAAAATTTGATAAAGTACTATTTTGTTTGTTTTATCGTTGGCCACGAAGTAAGATAAACAAAATTGTTAAAGATATACTGATTTTAACGGTCGCTGGACGAGTCGTTAATAAGGTATAAATCATAAGTTTTGGATTAATATAAATTCAATCAAATCAATATCGAATCTTTAATAAATGATTCCCCAAAGCTGAAATAAATAGCTTCAAAATGTATTACAAGGGTGTCAATGATCGTTTTCTGGACCATTGCCAAGTCAGCAGTGTCCTCCATTATCGTGGTTTCAAAGAACAAGAGATACCCACAATTTATACTGTATGGATGGTCATTCATTGAAACTAAAATGTAAATATTCTGATATTTTGAGATACTGATTTTTGACTTTCATTAGCTGTAAGCTCTAATTATCAAAATTAAAACAAAACAACTTGAAGTGTTTTACTTTACATGTAATAAATCTAAAATATGTGAAAGTTTCACTTTTTTAAATAAGTTACCAGAAAAAAATGAACATATACTGTATATATATATATATATATATATATATATATATATATATATATGTGTGTGTGTGTGTATAGTACATCTATAGCATCTTCTTTCTTTTTTTTCTTTGAAGATTGAAGAAGTTTTTAAAAGGCTCCCAGGTTTCAAGAAAATATTCGTCCTTGAGTTCAGGTATGATTTTTCTTGTAATTTATATGATTATGCATACAGATACAAATAATAGCAAAAGAATATATGTTCATTTCTGAATATCGTTTTTTTTTTCTTAATAAAATATCCCAGGCCACAGAAGGACATTGAAGGGTAAGTATTCTAAATCTTATTTAGCTCAAATTCAGAATCTAAATTAATTGCTTTTATAAATCACAGTTAATCACACTTCAAAATGAGGGAAATGGATATTAATGTAATTTTGGCTATCGCTACTAATATTTCTGCAATGTTTCACCCAGGCCTGATAAATCCATCTCCCCACCCTGCTATATCACACAGCTGCGTGACCCATATCTCCTCCAAAACATCTAATGAGAAATTCATGTGCCTGAATTTTCCACCCACCATATGTAGTGTTTTATAGAGTGTTGCTCTGAAATCACTTTCACACTGTTTTCTTGGTAAGGTCACGTGCTTGTTGCCTCATTAGCCTTTCAAATTAAATTGACTGAAAGGATGGTCATTTAGATATGACATCTTATGTGTGTGCATCAGTGGACTACTTTGTCTGGCCAATCGCCACCTTAAATGTGATAAGTCACTGTGCTAAATGCAAGCCCAGTTGCCAAGCATTATGGCATTGAATGCTTAATGTTCTCTGCTCTCAAGACAATGTAGCATGGCAATGTTTCCTGTGGTTTATCAGCGAGGCCTCAGATAACCCCCACAATGGATAAATGCATATTGTGAGCTTTATGAGGCCTCTTAAAACACCCGAGAACAGAGATGTTCTCACTTAAAGCCATTTAAAACTAATTAGCATTTCTGGTGTGCCAAAGAAATTAAATCCTCGTGGAGGTATTATCTGTCATAGGAGAGAAAATGTATCTGGTCGTAAACGCACTAGGTTTTCTAACCCTCATAGAAAAATATGTGGGCAAAAATCTAGGTCAGTTTTCTTTTTATTTCCCCTAGTAACCAACAGCTGGCTGCTGAATATTCTGTGATGTATTTGGTTGCTAGGTACCAAAAAACTGAAAACAGCTGAAACCAGTTTCTCTTAGCCTGTCCGTGTTGGTTAATCTAGTCTGTTTAAATAGTTTTAGAGAGGTTTTAGAGAGTTAACCATCACTTTTCAGCTGGCTAGACTGGGACACCAGGTTGCTGACGAGTTAAACCAGCTTAACCAGGCTAGGAGACCAACCAGACCAGCTAGGTGGTGCTAGTACAACAGACAACTAGACCTTAATCCATATAAAACACCCAAGCCACCTTAGGCCATTTACTGTAAGCTGTTCTTCTCTGAATTTACTTTAATTTACCACTGGGCATATAAATTATGTAAACAAAGTTAGAAACAAATAGATAGCAGGCTTCAACATGTAAACATCCTGCTGTACTGTAGGTGAGTAATTTCATTCATAACAGCCCCAGTCTTGATGCGAGATTACAGCCAATGAGGCATTTGACGAAGCATAGTAGGTTTTGTTGTCGTGTTTTTAATTTTGTAATTTTATTTTTTACCTCAAACAGTCACTGTTTTCTTTGCATTCCTCAGAGGCCTGGCTGTGGTGGTACACTACGCTGTGGTTCTTGAGGGCGATGGTGCAGGAATAAGTAATGAGACCATGGATTACATAAACCTACATTCCAACATGGTTGAGAACTCCTTCACAGATCCTGATGAGCTACCTACTGTGGTCTACACCATCACTGACTTCCGAAACTACATCACCGAAGCCCTCCACAAGAAGAATTTCATCAGAAACACCACTCTGGAAGTGGACCCTGATTCTTTGCAGCTGGAAAATGGTAAGACATTCTCTAAGAAGTAGAGACACATTGTGGATCCATTATAGGGAACCCAAGACACCCTGTTGAGTTGAATGCTTCTTACAGATGTTTCTTATAAACATTCAGGTTCAAGTTTGTGTTCTGTCATTTCAAACTGTAGCTGAATGAACCCGAAATGCCATATGTTGACAATGGTGGCATATCCTATAACACACAGTTTTCACAGAAGCAAGAGCCTTCATGGTTCTTATCTCTGGTTTTGGCAGACTAATCTTGCAGCCCTCAGAGCCAATCTCTTGAAGAGACGCCAGTATGGGTATGAACTGTGCTTGAGCAATTTTAAATATAAGTTGATATGATTTGTCTCTGTTTTGGCTTCACAGTGGATACACTGGAGTCTTCCAAACCAACCAGGAGACCACTTGACTCCAGTGACATGATGGTGAGTCAATGGTCATTGGCAGGACCACCCAGTAAACGGGTAACCACCACTGTCCAGTCCAGAATCCCTATCCAGAGCTGTTTAGGATTCAGGGTTTTTTCACCTCATTGCAGTGCAATGAGGTGAATGAGGTTCTACTCTCAAGTGTGAATGTGAATCCTTCCAAAGCTGTTAAATAAAAAATGAGTCACACTAATGGCAATCACATGTAGGTTTTTATTGTTACATGATAAGAAAAATTACCTTGCATATAAAATGTAGTTTAATTAGAAAGACACATTGGATACCAAACATGACAATAATCTTAGAATTTACTTGAGGTTTTTCCACTTACATTTGACAAAACTGGAACTTCTTTCAATACCCTTATTAAGTCTATTTATTGTCTTGTTTTGGCTGGTGCGCCATGTCCATGTCTGTATCTGGAAACGTGTTCTCTCTCTCAGGTAATAGTATGCTTGCCTCCAAAGACACATGTTAGTTACTTAAAGTTAATAAGAATTAATGCTTTATCTGATCTGTCCTGTTTAAGATGGATAATTGTTTGTATGATTAGTTAGCTGTTGATGCAAATTATAAACCTAACTACTAGGGTGCATAAACTAGTTCTATAGGAAAGTCAGTCTAGCCATTTGTTCTGCATTAAATGGTCAGTGGACCTGATTCAAGAAATACGAGCATAACTAATTTCTGTGTAAATGATACTTGGGTTGTCCTTGTCCTCTTTAGTCATGAATGGCGTCTCCCACCATTCTTATGACCACAGAACAGTTTTCCACTTTAAATTGTCACACTGAATGGCTTCTTTTTTTAAAAGTAGCCGGCAACGGCGATAGTTTATGTAAGAATGGTTTTACGGATGATTTACACAGAAATGTGTGCTGCGTGTGTTTCTTTGGATGATATTAAGAATGAGATAACTTCAAACTCTTTGCAATTTTTCTCAAATGTGCTCCACTATTTTTGCATTGGGGGAATTGGTGATCCTCTTCCCACTGATGGTGATCTAGTTCCAGTAGCACATCCTTATATGTACACTTTTCGGCCTCTCGTTACTTTTTTGGAATGTTGCATAAAAATAAAATGGTGACATTTCAAAATGTCTCACTTTCAACAATAACTCTGTTGTGAATAAAATATAAGTTTAGAGATTAATGCATTCCTTTTTTATTATATACAACTAGTTGTTATATATACAACATGACATATTCCAAATCTACATGAAGGTTAAATGTTAAATTATGGTGTATGGAACAGTCAAAGACTGTCTTCTGGTCAAATATACAGTACATTAGTCAATAACCAAACTAGGACCAGATCCTCAAGATGGTGTGAAGATCATTTGCATGTGTGTGTTTTTTTTAGAATGTCAATGCAATTTCTCCACTGACATTTCTCTGGAAAAAATAATATGTATTTCCAATGTAATTCACTGAGAAGTTTGAGGAAAATTTATTTCACCAATACCATAAGTGTACCTTTTTTCCACTCTCTCACTTTTTTTCTATTTTTTGATGGTCAAATGATGGACTTAATTTTAACAACTTTAGGACATTAAGTGGACATAGGCCTCAGTATGAAAAGTTTTGGCTCATCTTTCTGTCAGCGACCTTTATGTAGACCTACCTCAAATATATTTACATTATTTCTCAAAACTAATTTAAGCCAATAGTAACTAACCATGACTGTTCAATCTTTAACTCCCAGGATAATGTTCTTGCCTCTGAGAAGCCACCAGATGTTCCAAGGCAGGAATTATCCAACAATGACATCTTCATTACAAACAATGACTTCCTTGACCACATTCACACAATAGATCCCTGGATGGATGATCGGAATAAGGACACAAATTATGCAATCATCTTTGAGGAAAGCCCCACTCTGTCTCCCACAGATGTGTCTTTGAAGAACTTTGACTTTGAGCTTACCTCTAAATTTGAGACCTCAAGCAGTGCACCTGCTCTTGCTACAGAGAGTGAGTCTTACCTCTCATTAATTATTTCCCACCTAAAGGCAGCAATATGGTTTTAAATGGTTGTGTTCTTATTTCAGATGATGATATTATTGAAGAGGAGGGATTCTTACAGACTGCAACAATAGTCAGTCTTACCACAGGCACGATAACTGAAGTTGCCTTACCTTCGGAATCACCTCACAAGTTGGAAGTGAACTCAGTTTCTCCTGTGGAACCTCCTGATGTTGAGTTGACTACTCAGAGTGACTTGATAGACCTGGGTTCAGGTTCAGGTTTCTCTGGGGATCATCTAGGTCCTGACATTTGGCCTTGGGAGTCAGGAACACCAGAAGAAGTATTGAAGGAAGATGAGGTACACCAACCTCAGGAAGATCAGGAATCTATAGAGGAACAGCTTGAGCCTCCCCACCAATATCTGACACCCGATGAGCCATTCTTGGACAGGGTTCTTGTGACACAAGACATTCGTACTAATCCTCACTACACTTCAACTGACCAAGCTCCAGTTTTTTGGACAATGGAGACTTTGACTGTCGAGCTTTCTATGCAGACCCAAGTAGCCCCTGAACAATATGATGACTATTTTCCAAATGAATCTACCACTATGGTAACACATGTAACCAGTCAACCCTTGTTACACGTGTACACGTCAGCAGAAACCCAAGATGTGGATGCATCACAAAGTCCTGATACAGTAATTTCACCTGCTGAAAAGGACTATTCAGAACGACCTGTTACACCCACTGTGATCCCACCAAGCACAGCAGTAGCTATGGATGAACATACTTCTTCAACAGAAAACAATCAGATTCAGGAAACACTGATCTCCACAGCAAAGTCAAATGAAATGCCTTCAACCACACAAATACCTGTAATCCTAGAAATTGATAAGGTTTCTGTGGAAGGTCCTACTACTTCAGAAGCTGTTGAGCATCCTGTAACCAAAGGTGTCACACAGTTACCTGCATTTTTTGCCAAAAGTAGAAGGTTCAGATGAAGAAGTCAAAATACCAGATGAGGAGATGGAAGGCATCAAGCTTATGCCTACAGAAAGCCCAGCAGCTAAACTCTCAGAGGAGGATTTAGCTGAGGATGAAATATTGGTCGCAACAACATCTCCAACAACAATAGCTACTGAAGGGTCAAGTGTAGATCATTCCCTGTCTCCTGAAAAGGACTCTCCATTCACTCGGATATCACATTCATCTATAAATGAGGCTGAACCTTTATCAGAATCAACCACAGAACCCCTACCTACCCAACCATCTACTCATACAGTTCTTCAAGAGACGACTCCAGAGACTTCAACCGATGTAATGCACGCTTATAATGCAACTGTTGCAAAGGAGCATGTTTTATCAGAGAATATTGAAGATGGAGACTCAACTAAAATATTTCAGTCCGCAGTATCTGTCATTCAAGATGTTTCAGAACATTTGGAGACCATCAGTTCCACCACTGTACCATCATTTTATCAGCCAACACTCAAACCTACCAAACAAATACATTCAGATGACTCAGTACAGGAGCACACAGTAGGGTCAAGACCTGACATCACAGGCCCCATTCTACCTGCCAAACCAGTGTATTCTGATGCTCCTACCATGAAAGTTCCTGCTCCAGTAAGCCCCAATATAACAGAATTTAAGGTTTCATTTGACATATTCCCATTTGATGGGTCAAGCCATGATGAAGACGACGGAAGTGGATTTGCTCGTGAGACTGACGTGGCAAGTATTGCCTTGCCAGTCAGTCCTGGAAGGGCGTTAATAGTGTTTTTCAGCCTCAGGGTCACCAACATGATGTTTTCTGAAGATCTGTTTAACAAGAGCTCTACTGAATACAAGGCTCTTGAGCAGCAATTTATGGAACTGGTAAGATATATTTGCTAGGTACTTACATTATCAGTAAAAATGCCATGCATTATTAATCAACATTTTTTTTAACATGTCCTTAGGCAGTAATAAACTTAAGGAACCCAAAAGGGATGTTAGAGATAATTGCACTTCAATCTTTTGTGTTCCAAGGAAGTCTTCAATGATGACAATTTTTTTATTTTTGGTAAAAAATTTGGGAAAGCACATTATAAGGTTACAAACAGGACAACGTCAGTTTAAGTTTGTTAATGTTTGTTGTTGTAGGAGAGTTTGTTAGGGGCTTTGCATACTATCTGTCAACTCCATTAGCATAGCTGTTTTTATGAACACTAACTAATTAGATAATTGTTGGAATTGTAATCTTCTATTAATTTAAATAGGTATGCGTGGTTCTGTATTGCTGCTCACTGGAATATGCTTTAAAACTTTTTTTCTAGCTTGTACCATATCTACAGTCCAACCTCAGCAATTTCCAGAATTTAGAGATCTTGAACTTCAGGAATGGCAGCATTGTGGTTAACAGCAGGATGAAGTTTGGCAAGCCAGTTCCCCATGGTGTGACAACAGCAGTTTACCTTATCCTGGAGGACTTCTGCAATACTGCTTACCAAACTATGAATCTTGCAATAGACAAGTATTCATTGGATGTTGAATCGGGTAACTCAAAGAACTTACATATACATACAAAAAACAAACACTTTGTGGTTAGTTGATATGAAGAACCAAATGATTTTTTTGGCACCGCCTAAGGCCAACAATATTCACTAAACATTATTTGATTCTTTAAAGGGCAGAATGCCTGCCATATTATGCATTTTCTGCCAATTCAAAGTCTTTTTAAATCCTAAAATTACTAGCACCAGTCACGACTGGGATTTAAGACTATTTGTTAAAAACTTTCACAGTATGTGCACCACTTATGTTTAATTTGTCATATTTAAGCCAAAATTGAGGAGTAATAATTGTTTTGTTTTGCTGTTTAGTGCATTTTTTAGTGTGCTACACAGGGAGACTTTGTGACTCATATATGTTACAGGAGCCAGAATATGATTCAATTGATACCAGTACTAAAGGTCTATTGAACAATTGTAACTGAACAGGTATTAAAATGGGTGAAAATAACTTAGATATAACTTGGGGACAAGAATATCAGAAGGGTTGTGCATATTGTGTGCACACGTCCAAAATGGTAGATCTCTGGCATTTTAAGCAATAATAAGCAGGCTTCTTATATATTAGAGGACACAAGCTTAGGATTATTCCAGTCTGACTTTTGAAAACATTAGGCCTTATTAGGATGAGTGATAAGAGATTGATTCGGTGCTGCAGACAGATTAGAGGTTATTTATTCAAGTGAGATGTGCAGAGCTCAATGCATCTGACAAGTGAATCGTATTTGTTTTTGTCCCTTTGTAAATTCTTCCTGAGCTCCTTTGTCAACACACATCTCTAATGACCAACTGCTTATGCTCAGAAAATTCAGAAAATTATTTTTGTTTTGACGCCACATTTGTAATGAATTTTAATGCTTATATAGCAATTGCAGCAAATGGAAAAATAGTCACATTTATCAACTGACATCCAAACGTTTAACGTCATTGTATCAGAAAAATCAATGACATGATGTTTTTGTTTGGATATTTGTGTGGATTATTATTTCAATAATATATAAAATTCAATTCACATAAACAATGACTTGAATACAGCTCTCTGTCACGATGATACAGTTGTTCCTGGTATCATAATGAAAAAAAAAGTCTCATACAAAATGAAAATCTGGAGAAAGAAAGAAAAGAACAATGACATACTCCACTGCTTTTTAATATTTGAAAAAACATTTACGGTGTAAAATGTCAGTTAATGCATGTCACTATTAAGTAACAATTCATGATATTTGTAAAAAATGAATAAATATAATAAAATAATAAAGACAGAAGGGTACATTTCTGAAAACTTGACACAAGATTCCATAAATAAAAAATATTTGTTAAAACATTTATATACTATTATTAATATTATTAGCTTTTATATTTAGATTTTATGTTTGCTGTGAGGGTATATATATATTTATAATAGGTGTTTTTCTTTCTGGTAGGTGACCAGGCTAATCCATGTAAATTCCAAGCGTGTAATGAGTTCTCCCAGTGTTTAGTCAACCGCTGGTCCGGCGAGGCAGAGTGTGTTTGTAATGTTGGCTATTTTAGCGTGGATGGGCTGCCATGTCAGAGTATCTGCGACATACAGGAAGACTTCTGCCAGAATGATGGGAAATGTGACATCATACCTGTCAAGGGCGCCATTTGCAGGTGTGTACTATACGTAATTTGCTAAGCAACAACATGGCCAAAAATGAAATTCACTCACCTTTGTTTTCAGGTGTCGAGTTGGTGAAAACTGGTGGTATCGAGGCGAACACTGTGAGGAGTATGTGTCAGAACCACTGGTGGTTGGCATTGCCATCGCCTCAGTAGCTGGGTTCCTCCTCGTGGCTTCAGGCGTGATCTTTTTCCTCGCCAGAACTCTGCGAGACCAGTATGACACGGATGATTCAGAAGACCCTTTACGGTACAAACTGTGCTTACAGCATAAAAACACACTCTTCATGCTCCAAAGTTATCATAAGATCATATTTTTTGGAAGAAATTAAGAAGCTTATGTCTTTCTTTAAACTTCAGAACAAGCAAAACTCCTTAGTGGACTGCAAAGTGGATTTTTTATATCGGTTCAATTGATTTGAATGACCAGGTGAAGCCTAAATGCCATTTTAAAGCATTCTGTCAATGTTTTGAATGAATGCTGTATCTACAAGTACTCTGAAATGTGATTTGAGTTTCCTCTGAGGCCCCAAAAGAAAAATTATGTTGTATATTCCAACTTGTTAAAATTACATTTGGTTTCCTCACCTGGTTGAAAGGAACCAAATATTCTCAGCTGTGTTTGTGTTTGAAAGCACTGCGTTCTGGAACATACATATGGAGCGCACTGCAATATTAAATGGCTCAAACATGCATATTTTGTTTTTATGACCTTGTACGGATAAGCCGGAACACACAATATGTTCTCTTTGGTCATTATGAAACAAATGCTCTTAGGCATGTGCAGGTTGGATCAATTATCGTTTTTGGACAAGTTGTTCCTGTCTTGAGTTTTATTTTGAACAAATGTTTGATACATCATACACATCATAGTACATCATCTGATAGATCATAGTGATAGCACAGATGACAATTTTTATATCTTTCAGCTCTATATAACATAGTATCCCCAAAAAGTTCTTGGACACTTATGGTGCATTCAAGTCATGTAGGATAGATCATATTTACGAGTTGAACGCACATGAACACCACCACAATGTCATTATTACGAGTGGGAAACTCAATATTTTTAAGCCCACAGTTTCCGAGTTGGGGGCTTGTCAGTGAAAAAACGTGTCAGATGCAATTGTTGCAGCCAAAATCTATAGATATGCAGCGTCTGTATTGACGATAAATTTGTTGCAATAAATAAAATGACTATTTTCTTTTTTATAATGTACAATAAAACTATATTACATATACAAAATATTATTGTATAATTAGCATAGAATATATAATGATTCAGTTACATCATCTAAAAAGCAAAAGCACAACGATGCACATTCTTTATTCATCATTTTGTAGATGTAGCGTTAAAAAAAATAGAATTTTGTTGTAGAACAGTTAAATCGCCGCTTTGTGTCCGATCAAAGTGATTTGAATCCTGACGTCGTAATTACAACTTGTCAACTCATAAGTACGAACGTCCCAGGAGGACTTGAACGCAGCATTAATACGCACTGTATTAGACAACTGTGACTGAAGTTCAATATCCGAACAAAATTCTATTTATTTTAAAGACGAAAAATATTGTGATGGTCAAATATGAATGGATCATGTAAATATTAGATCTGACTTCATACATGCACTAAAAATGGTCATGGGACCATTCAGTTTAAAGCTGCAAAAACTCATACAAGTCAAGTTAAACCTAATACTTGAAATTTTACTTTAAATTACATTTAAATAAATACAAAAAATACTTAAAGACTTAATTTATTTTGCATCTAAACTTTGTCTGCAAACATAAACATGGCAGATTTAAACCTGTTTGCCTCACTAGCACCAGGGCAAACAGGGAAATCCTGGCAGACATAAGATGACATAACGTCTCTGCAGGGGATCTATCAGTGATCCTGATCAACAGGTTATAGAGGAATGAATACTGGGATGGCAGAACATTGAGCCGCTCTCACTCGACCAGAGATAATCCACTCACTTTTTCCGTGGCTCCACTATCTGACCCTTGGGCAGATATAAATAGGAGGAACGAGCTGCTACTTTTTTTGAACTCATGCCAAGGGTTCAAATTCCATATAAAACACATTTTTTGGTTTGATATTCTTTTTTTTTGGACGAGATTCGAGCCTGTGTTTCCCAAATAAGCACCAAGGCTCATTCTTTTCTGATGTGTTGATGTTGCTGACCATAATCTGACTTTTATTTCCTGACGTTTTCTACAGATATTCAGAGAACGTGCAATCTCTAGAAAGAGCCACCAAGTACAATCCCATGTTTGAAAGTGAAGCAACTACAGGTTATAATCAGTACTACCGCCGTTACCCAGATGCCCCTGCATATAGCACTGGGAGCGCTGAGATCTCCACGGATTTCAGCAGCGAGGAAATACGGCATATTTATGAGAACAATGAACTTACGAAAGAGGTAATGATGTGTTTGCATGCACTTTAATAGACCTAAAAATGCACCATATTATTTCGAAATGAAAAAGTTTTGTGGGATGGAAGTAAGCTAACTTTGTGTGGTATATTGTAACTGGATAGTTGATAGTTCAGTTGACAAATTATTAAAAATACATATTTGTTATATAAAAAGTTAACTTTTGTAAATCAAGCGAGTAACAGCAATGCGGCAAATGTTATGTCAAAACGACGCTAATAAAAGCGCAATAAATTACATTGATTATGAATTGAATTGATAAGAAACTGTGACTACTTTATCTGGCGATGATTTTGCATGAATTCATACAATGTTACAATGTAATTTTTCGAAAAAGCAAGATCAGGGTCCATCCTTAAACCTAGCCATCAACTGGGGCAAAAGTAGATTGTACAAAGATGTATCAAGATTCACGTAAAAAAAAGAGTAAAACTATGTCAATAAAAGTGCAATAAACTTAACTGATTATAAACTGAATTGATTAGAAAACATAACTATTTTATGAGGTTTAATTCCATATGAATTCACACTTTGTGTTATTTGTTGCAAAAATGTATAATTTTATAAAAGTATTTATAAGCATACATGTCTACCCTTAAACCTAACCATCAAATGGGGAGTAAGTAGATTGTACAAAGTCATAAAAAATAAGATCATACAAATAAAAATGAAAAAATCCCAAAACTAAGCCAATAAAAGTGCAGTAAACTAAACTGATTCTAAACATAATTCCTTAGAAAACGTAACCATTTAAAAAAGGGCTTTAATATGAGTTTGTATTTAATTTAAACGCAAACATATAATAAAAATAGTAAAAAATCATGAATGTTAACCCCTAAACCTTACCATCAAATGAGACATAAGTAGATTGTATGAAAAAGTATGAATAAAATGAACATAATAATTAACATAAAAATCGTCAAATAGTTACAAAATGCAATGATAGTGTGCTGATAATAACACAAATAAACAGGTGCTCATGGTACACATGGTCCGTAGAGCTGTGTGTGTTTTTGCAAGTGGTCTGCAGCATTACTTAGTGTTTTAATAGCATTCACTGTGCCACATGTTTGCATAGAATATTCCTCAAAAACATTCCTAAAAACACTCCATGTCCTTCAACTAATGCACTGTTCCCCACAGCAATGAAACTGTCATAGTCTGCTTGACTGATATATGCTCACAATGGAGAATATTCTGGCAACTCTGAACAATGGAGAATTGTCAAGCATGTCCTCTTTGGAAAACAATACTTGATGGGAAGATAAATCATATTTCTTATGCTACAGAACTGAATGCACTAAAGAGTTTAATAGGCTAACTGTCTTTTATTCATTTATTTCTTCAATCCATTAAACATGTAGTGCAAAGTTAATAGGTGAGGAACTAATATTTACTTACCTACTAACTAAATAAATGATAGTATTTATTTTATATAAAATAGTTATGTAAAAATATGTAAATTACACCAATATTTTATTTATGTATTATTATATTTTATGAATATAGTAAAATTATACATAATTTATTTTAAAGCTACAAAAGCTATTCATTCATCTGTCTGTCTAAAAATTTTATTCTATATCTATCTATCTATCTATCTATCTATCTATCTATCTATCTATCTATCTATCTATCTATCTATCTATCTATCTATCTATCTATCTATCTATCTATCTATCTATCTATCTATCTATCTATCTATCTATCTATCTATCTATCTATCTATCTATCTATCTGTCATCTCTTTGTCTATCATCTCTCTGTCTTTATATTTGACTATTTGTCTTTCTATCTATATTCGAATATTTTACTTTAAATTAAAATCAACTCATCTGACACGAAACTGTCTGTAATTGAACAAATCCTTAATAAGATTCTGTCTCACCTTGTCTCTTGGTTTAAAGTGCTAGAGTTGGTCTAGAAGTCAAATGAGGGCTGGGGCAAAGAGGTCACTTTATCTTGTTATATAACTGTCTACTTCTCCCTCTCTCACCTTCCTGCTCTCATGACAGGAAATCCAGGACCGTATTCGAATTATCGAGCTGTATGCCAAGGACCGCCAGTTTGCAGATTTTGTCCGACAACACCAAGTGTAAGTGTTTGTACTAACACATACTGATGATAATAGACCTAACACACACCATCAGAATGTTCTGGCTTGCATATAACCTAAACTCAATGGACAGCATCTGTGAAAATTGTCGATGACCATGGAAAATAACTTTGGCTCGTCCCTCAGTTGTAAAAATAAGCAAACAATGCATTTACAGTTGTGCACGTACAGTGTCTATAGGGCAAGACATTTGCACAGGATAAACAATTTACGTTTTCAATAGTTAGTTTTTGTATGGAAGATTTCAGTTTTAACAACAATATGAGCCCCATTAATGTTTTGACCCAACTCATTTTAAGTGCGGTACTATAAACACCATTTTTGTTTGTTTTTAAAAACTGACGGACGAGTCAGAATTACTTTACGTGGTAATCGACTGCATATAACAGATGCTGCGGACAGAGCTTAACTTGTTTTGAACCCAACTCTTTTCTTTAACATGCACTGTGGCAGCCAGTAAGAGGCCTGAGCCAAATAACAGACTACACAACCACTAAATGCATCACTTACTGGAAAGCGAACTTTTCTTGTCCTTCTGTAAAGCATGACCTCAGCTGCACATAAACGTAAATCAATAAATTCTATAGAACAGGGGTCTGCAACCTTAGGCACACATGCCAGTACTGGAGGGGAAACCACTGGCAAGCAAGCAAAAATAGCAACAAAGATTAATATTATATGCATTTATTTTATCTCATTGTTTATTTTAGAAATAGGTAATTTGCTTCTGCATGCCAGATAACCTCTTGCAGTAATACTTCAGCCTGGTTTATTCAGTTATGAGGCTTATAGGAGGCTGAACACAAGTATGATGAAAGCACTTTTTATTTCATCTATCCATCCATCCGTCCGTCCGTCCATCCGTCCATCCGTCCAGTCGTCCGTCCATCCGTCCGTCCATCCGTCCATCATCCATCCATCCATTCCATCCATCCATCCATCCATCCATCCATCCATCCATCCATCCGTCCATCCATCCATCCATCCATTCATCCGTCCATCCATCCATCCGTCCATCCATCCATCCATCTATCTATCTGTGTCTGTCCATCCATCCGTCCGTACATCCATCCATCCATCCATCCATCCGTCCATCCATCCATCCATCCATCCATCCATCCATCCATCCATCCATCCATCCATCCATCCATCCATCCATCCATCCATCCATCCATCCATCCATCCATCCATCCATCCATCCATCCATCCATCATCATCCCTAATCAAACATACCTAAAATATTGATTGAAAATTACAGGCATTTGTTTTGTTGCCATTTTGAAACTAAACTCTGAAACTGTAATTAAAGGAACATTTATAGATGCCACATCATGTCAAAAAGATTTCCAAGATTTTAAATTGCAGCCCTGGCAAAATATGTGACACAAAGCGCTGTAAAGTGACAAAAATTATCACTGACTGTAAAAAAAATATATTAAGACAGTTTTAAACACTTAAAACTGGCGCCATTGCTTACATCCAAAAGCAATATTTAATACTAAATTGAAAACATATTTTCATGCCGTTGAAGAGCACAGATTTGTTTCTTTTGTATCATGAAGAATGTCTTTTCGAGACAGTCCATTTCTGGATCTGAATTGAACTCTCTTTGCAGTGGTAGTTAATCGCCTTCAAAAGAGCTCAATGTTCTGCGCTACAATAGCACGACAAGACAAATCCAGACAGCAGGCCCGTTCGTGGGTGTTCTACCTGTGCCAGGTGCTGTATAGAGTTCCAGACAGGTGGAGAGTACCAGACTGAAAAATGAACGCTGAGGCTGAGTAATGGTAAACTGTCATACCAGCTGCGAGCACAGGGCAGATCGTTCACTAGAGTTTGGAGCCAGGCGACACACACTCAGGATGTGTTCCAAAACCTAGTGAGCTGCCCACGTAGGAGGCATTTTAAGACTTTGTAGGCAACCTACTGATGCAAGGGCTACTCAAGTTGTAATCAACCTAAATATGCTGAGGTCCTTTTGACAAATTATATGGCAGTAACAAGCTAAAAAAAAAAAAAAATCCATCCAAGATTACAGATGAGGGAAGAGAAATTCACTATAAGAAAGCATCAATAAAAATAGTTCAATAAAATGAAAAAGTACTATTTTACTATTTTAGTGTATTTCTAAGCTAGTATACTTTAAGAACATTAGAATTTGCTCTTAGAAGGTCCATTTACTTAGTATGCCTTTTATCTAGGCCGTAGACAGCAAGGCAGCTTGGTGTTTCGGGACTGAGCTTGATCGAGACTAACACATTTAAACACAGGTACAGTGCTCAGCGTAAATGAGTACACCCCCTTTGAAAAGTAACATTTTAAACAATATCTCAATGAACACAAAAACATTTTCCAAAATGTTGACAAGACTAAGTTTTATGTAACATCTGTTTAACATGAAAGTAAGGTTAATAATATAACTTAGAGAACAACATTTTCAGTTTTACTCAAATTAGGGTGATGCAAAAATGAGTACACCCCACTGTAAGTCTCTGGAGCAAAGCTAAATTTTAGACTACAAATGTCTAATTTAACAAGAATTCAACCACAGGTGAGTCTAATTATTCATTACACAGGTGACAGTTGACTATAAAAGGGTGTTACTTAATGGGTGTTACTTCCCATATCATGCTGTCAGCAATGGCACCACATGGAAGAGAAATGTCACAAGACCTGAGAAAGAAAATAATTTCTTTACACAAGAAAGGTGAAGGCTACAAGAAGATCAGCAAAGCTTTACTTATCAGTCAGAATACTGTAGCAAAAGTGGTACAAACATTTAAAAAAGATGGAACTGCAACCATCTCACAGACACGTCCAGGTCGTCCACGGAAGTTAACACCTCGTCAGGAGTGTCTTCTGATGAAGATGAAGACTACTGGGACTCTATACTCTGGAGTGATGAGACCAAGATACATGTTTTTGGAACTGATGGCTTCAAAACTGTATGGCGTCGCAAAGGTGAGGAATACAAAGAAAAATGCATGGTGCCTACAGTGAAACATGGTGGTGGCAGTACCAACGGGGAGCTGCATTTCATTGATGGCATCATGAATTCACAATGTACTGCTCTATACTGAAAGAGAAATGCTACCATCACTCGTGCCCTTGGTCGTCGTGCATCCAACATGACAATGATCCTACACACATCTAAGGCCACTGTTGGATTTCTGAAGAAGAACAGGGTGAAAGTGATTCAGTGGCCAAGTATGTCTCCTGATCTGAACCAATCGAACACCTATGGGGAATTCTGAAGAGACAAGTTGAGCATCACTCTCCATCAGCATCCAATCTCTAAAAGAGGTCATTCTTGAAGAAGAAAAAGATAAATCTGGCAAAATGTCGCCAACTTGTTCATTCCATGCCTAGAAGACTTGTTGCTGTCATTAAAAATCATGGAGGCCATACAAAGTACTAGATTTAGTAGTTTTTGTTGTGGGGTGTACTCATTTTTGCATCACCCTAATTTGAGTAAAACTGAAAAATGTGTAATCTAAGTTATATTATTAACCTTACTTTCATGTTATAAGTTAAACAGATGTTATATTAAACTTAGTCTTGTCAACATTTTGAAAATGGTTTTTGTGTTCATTGAGATATTGTTTAAAATTTTACTTTTCAAAGGGGGTGTACTCATTTACGCTGAGCACTGTATATGCATATATAAATGTAAAATAGATCACATAATACATGTCTGAAAGCAAACCAAGAACATTCTTTGGTTCTTAGATTTAAGCCTTGGAGAAAAGTTTCAGTTTAGAGTTCAATTCAAGTCGTCAGGCAAGACCAGTGTTGGGAGTAACGCATTAAAAAAGTAATGCATTACAGTAATGGATTACTTTTAGCTGTAACGCAGTAGTATAAGGCATTACAAATACATTTTCAGTAATATTTTACTCTGTATATGTTCAGTAACGCTTGCATTACAACACAATTTTAGCCCAAATGTAATTGTTCAAAGAAAAATAAAATAAAACAGCAAGACCGCGAGATATTAACGAATAAAAAATGCCGCAAGTAAGTTCTATTTCCTGTTCGTGGTCAGTTAGTAGCCAGCGTGTGGTATCCAAGTTTGTAATTAAAGACTAAACAACGAAATCTTCTTATATATTTGTTTAGCGATTTATTTCATTCATCTCCCTCTCGCTGGTGGAACTTTGCATTGTGTGACGTAGTCCATTGAAGGCGTGTTTTAGTGTGGGCTTTACAGGAGGCTACTGGACTCGACAGTGGAAACGTGGCATTATTTCGGCCTCTGTGCTTGAGGTCCGAGGGTATTAGCCCCGCCCGGCTCGCTGTAAGCCCTGGCTCGCACTGGCCAGTGTAAAAGCGACTAATGGGTGAAGATGGCAGAAGACTGTACATTCGCGAGATGCCTGTATAGCCCACAGACATTATGCTACATATATGGCTACACCATATTGCCCTCTAATGAATGTAAAATGCTCTGCAGTACATTGTCATTTTAGAATGTTAAAGGGATAGTTCACGCAAAAAATTAAATTCTGTCATTATTTACTCACCCTCAAGTAGTTCCGAACCTGTATGAATTTATTTGTTCTGAACACAATGGAAGATATTTTGAAGAAAGTTTGTAACCAGGCTGTTTTGGGGCACCATTGACTTCCATAGTAAGAAAAAAAATATTCTATGGAAGTCAATGGTGCCCCAGAACTACTCTGTTTGCCACATTCTCCAGAATATCTTTTTTTGTGTTCTGCAGAACAAAGACATTCATACAGGTTTGGAACTAATTGAGGGTGAGTAAATTATGGCAGAATTTAAATTTTTTTGCATGAACTATCCCTTTAAGTTCTGCTTCTGTAGTTATTTCGGTGAAAGTAATTAAAAAGTAATGCTGGAGTCATGTAATGCATTAAAATTCTGAGACGGCAATATTGTAAGGTAAGGCATTACATTTAAATAACAGTAACAAGTAATCTATGATGTATTACAGTTTGGAAGTAACTTGCACAATGCTGGACAGAAATAGCACAACGCTCAAGACAGAAATAGCTGATGTCCTTATTTGATTCAGTGTCACATTAAAACAGACTGCTTTCCTTAAGCAGGAAAGGCTGTCATTGTAATGAATGAAGTTGTGTTGGTTTGTGTCCATCTGTGTACTTTTTATGTTGTGTGTCTTTATTATAGGGTACTTGACGCTAGACGAGAGAGCTCTTCCAGTTAGAGTTGCAAACCGCTAAGCCCAAGGTACTTCTTTTCTTTCTTTTTTTCCACAGCCTTATATAAAAACATTTGTGATATAATAAATGTAGTGTGCACCAATAGATTACCTAGACATGCTAAATTAAATTCTGATTGTCTTTTGCTCAACAGACACTTGCCTTTGTTTTTGTTTTTAATGCAAGTAGAGGTCCTCTTCTGCCATGGTGGACTTTGCATGGAGATAGTTTGTGAAGATGTAAATGGACTTTTGATTTAATGTTTTTTATGGATGTGTGTGCAACCATGACAATGATGGATTGACAGATTGTTATCTAATGTAGAAAAATTATGTATTGTGATTGTTTACTGTTTTTACTGATGGGCTGATTTATTGCTGCATTGTCAAGGCCATATACATAAACACTTATTATTGACACACATCTGTATCATCTGACCACACGATATAACTATATGTCTGGGCTTCATGTTGGTTCCTCTCTTTTTTAATGGAAAACCTGTGTTTCTTTCTTTTGGTTTTTCATTTGTCAGTGCCTTCATTTTGATTGTCACTCTTCTTTTTATTTGCGACATGGGACATAATTTATTGTGCCCTGAAATGAACTGACTGAAGAGAGAATGTTTTGCAATAGTTATACTATTTTAATGAATACAGAGAAAAGTAGGGTTATTTGCAACTTTAACATTTGGGCCTCATGGCCTGTTGTTTTGTTGTATTTTTGTTGTTGTTGCAAAAACAGCTTATTGACTAAGAGTTTCATTATACAAAACTGATTTTAACTTTGCAATGTTTCTTTTAGTGACGTGTTTTGTGTTTGGTGACTATCCTGCTGTTCATTTTCTACTTTTGTAAAATCCTTGCCACACACACACACACACACACACACACACACACACACACACACACACACAACACACACACACACACACACACACACACACACCACACAACCACCCACACACACACACACTCACACACCACACACACACACACACACACACACACACACACACACACCACACACACACACACACACACAACACAAACACACAACACACCCACACACACACACACACACACACACACACACACACACACACACACACACACACACACACACACACACACACACACACACACACACACACACACACACACACACACACACACACACACACACACACACACACACACACACACACACGTGTATTACAGTTATATAATCGAAATGTTAATGTCCAATATCACAACAGATTGTTCTGTTTATGTATATTTCTAATATTATTGATATCCACAGAGATTTTCATGGTGGTCACAGCACACGTTCTATTTTACGAATAAAGAATAGTGCACAACGTTTTGTTTTATTGTTTAATTTATAATTTGTCAATAAATTAATAATCAATAAATACAGCCTGAATTCTGTAAATGTAGGGACGGATTATTTTTTTTTTTAAATGAAAACTAAAAAAGACTTTTAAAACACATGAGCCAACATTTTATTCACAATAGAAAATAGAGAACATAACATGTTTAAATGGATCAATTTTACACTTTTATCCACTAAATTAGCTAATTTCAAAATTGATGCCTGCAACATATCTAAAAAAAGTTGGCATGGGAGCAACAAAAGGCTGAATAAGAAAGACATTTTGAATGTTGAGATTCATCTGGGAGAACATCTAGCAACTAATTAAGTTAATTGACATTAGGTCTGTAACATGATTAGCTATAAAATGGATGTCTTAGAGAGACAGAGTCTCTCAGAAGTAAATATGGGCAGAGGCTCTCCAACCTGTGAAAGAGTGCGTAAAAAGATTGTGGAATACTTTAAAAATAACGTTCCTCAATGTCCAATTGCAAAGGCTTTGCAAATCTCATCATCTACAATGCATAACATTATTAAAAGATTCAGAGAAACGGGAGAAATCTCTGTGCATAAGGGACAAGGCCGAAGACCTTTGTTGGATGCCCGTGGTCTTCGGGCACTCAGACGACACTGCATCACTCATCGGCATGATTATGTCATTGATATTACTAAATGGGTCCAGGAATACTTCCAGAAACCAATGTCGGTAAACACAATCCACCATGCCATCTGCAGATGCCAACTAAAGCTCTATCATGCAAAAAGGAAGCCATATGTGAACATGATCCAGAAGGGCCATCGTGTCCTGTGGGCCAATACTCATTTAAAATGGAGTGTTTCAAAGTGGAAAAGTGTTCTATGGTCAGACGAGTCCAAATTTGACATTCTTGTTGGAAATCACTGATGCTGTGTCCTCCGGGCTAAAGAGGAGGGAGACCTTCCAGCGTGTTAGTGTTCAGTTCAAAAGCTAGCATCTCTCATGGAATGAGGGTGCATAATTGCATAGAGTATGGGCAGCTTGCATGTTTTGGAAAGCACTATGAATGCTGAAAGGTATATAAAGGTTTTAGAGCAACATATGCTCCCCTCCAGATGACGTCTCTTTCAGGGAAGACCTTGTGTATTTCAGCAGGACAATGCAAAACCACATACTGCAGCATTTACAACAACATGGCTTCATAGTAGAAGAGTCCAGGTGCTGAATTTGCCTGCCTGCAGTTCAGATCTTTCACCTATAGCAGTGTTTATCAACCCTGGTCCTGGGTGTCCCCCAACACTGCACATTTTCAAATCAAATCAAATCAAATATCTTTATTGTCACACATCATGTACACAAGCAGGGCCAGAGTAGGACTTATTTTCATCCCTGGAGTTTCATGCCTTTAACCAGCCCACTTTTTTTTTGCACTGGCCTTTTCAGTGCCGCCTTTTTGCTTTCTATTATCCACTTTTACCATTTTTTTTTATCTTGCATATCTCTATTTTTTATTGTATTTTTTTGAGCAAGGTGCTGCTGTCAGGGGAGTCATAAGATAATTACATTTACATTTACATTTATTCATTTAGCAGACGCCTTTATCCAAAGCGACTTACAATTGAGGAATACAATAAGCGATAAATTATAAAGAGGCAAACAGACACAGGAAGTGCTTGTAATACAAATTATTTCTAGGCATTGTTCAGAGCAAATTCTAGCCAGACAGTGAGAGGTTAAGGGAAAGAGAGCAAAGTTAAGGAAAAATTATATTTACATTATCATTGCCAATTAACTTCAGAAATGAAAATAAGGGACAACTGTGATTCATTAGCGTTTATTCTTTAAGAAAATAGTGTTTATTCTTTAAGAAAATGAGGGACAGAACAAGGGATGCTCCAAATATATGTGTCACCACTAACCTATCTTTTCAATCTATCTTTATCTACAAATGAAATTCCTTCTATCTGGAAAACTGCTTATGTTCTGCCATCATTTAAAGGGGTGATCCAACTGTATTGAATAATTATATGCCTATTTCGAAATTGCCTATTTTATCAAAGGTTTTGGAATTGCTTGTGAATGAGCAATTAAAAGAGTTTCTATCTTCTAAAAATGCCTTATCAAAGTTCCAGTCCGGTTTTAGGAAAAAATAAAGTACATACACAGCAATTATAAAAGTATTAAATTATGTAATGGTTTCATTGGATAATACAAACCATAGTGCTGCTCTTTTTATCAATTTATCTAAGGCTTTTGATTTCGTAGATCATGACATTTTGAAGCAGAGGCTACTTAGTGTAGGTTCATCAGTAAATACTGTTGGATGGTTTGTTAATTACTTATCGGATATATCTCAATGTATAAATATAGAGGGACTCACTTCTAGTACTGGGAATGTAAAGATCGGCGTACCACAGGGATCGGTCCTTGGGACATTATTATTTATTTTATATATTAATAATATTGGGAATAACCTTGCACATTCAAGTTTTCACTTATGCACTGATGATATAGTGATTTACTCTTCTGCATCGACACTGGATCATGCTGTGAGTCATCTTCAATCAGATTTTGATACAGTTCAGCATACACTGAGCGATTTAAAACTTGTTCTAAATGCGGTGAAATCTGAACTTATGATGTTTACAAAAAGAAAGTCTGGACATTCAAACTAATGTTCAATTACTACTCTTCAGGGTTTGGAGATTGAAGTAGTATCTAAGTATAAATTTCTGGGGTTTTTAATTGATGCTTCTCTTTCTTTTAGGCCTCATGTTCAGTAGGCCTATCTTGTGAGAAAATTAAAGTCAAAACTGGGATTTTTAGAGTCATGTATTGTACTTCTCTTGCAGAAAGGAAAAGATTGATTGCAGCTACATTTTTGTCAGTGTTGGATTACTGTGATATCATATATATGCAGGCACCTAAGCATTGTTTACAGGCGTTGGATTCAGTTTATCACGGAGCATTAAGGTTCATCACAAATTCAAAAGTCCTTGCTCATCATTGTTTTTTGTACTCTCGGGTTGGATGGCCGGACGTTGTCATCCCGTAGACTTAAGCATTGGTACTTGTTTATATATAAAGTCATTTTAGGG
Organism: Ptychobarbus kaznakovi; assembly: GCA_027422405.1. NCBI lineage: Eukaryota > Metazoa > Chordata > Actinopteri > Cypriniformes > Cyprinidae > Ptychobarbus > Ptychobarbus kaznakovi. The sequence continues at coordinate 145,626 of CM049815.1, forward strand.
TTACTTCCCTCATATTCACAGCAGAATATCTTTCAAAAAGGTTATAAAGAGTCATGGGCTTCGCTCACATGACTATTATCTCTTAAGCATCCCTAAAGTTTGTACTAATATGGGTAAACAGGCATTCAGTTATGTTGCTCCATTTGATTGGAATCAATTACAAGATAAGTTATGCTTAAAAGAGTTGGTATAACTACATTATTTTAGATGTATTTTAAAGGATCTAGTTGTAGAGTCACCTGATTGTAAATGTTTTGAGTGAATTGCGTGTTTCTGTGTGTAAACTAATGTATTTTGTTTTATGTGTAACTAAATGTGCTGCCTATCTTGACCAGGACCCTCTTGTAAATGAGATTTTAAATCTCAAGAGTTTTTAATTCCTGGTTAAATAAAGGTTTAATATTATTAATAATAATAATGTAGGCTGTCTGCCTGCAGTTAAAACGATATCAGAAATAATCACAATGGTTTTGTTTAACCTACTTATGTACAATTATTCTGAAAATAGTTTTAATGTCATACAAAAAATGTCATTGGCCTGAGGAAATTGTACCATTATAGAATTGTGACTTCACAAGTGTAGCAATTTAGTGAAAATACAGTGAAATGACAAATGGCATGCAATTTGAAAGCGTAACAACTGAAGGTCCATGAAACATCAGTCAATCAAGCATTTTTTCTTAAACAATGGCACTTAAAGTTTTGAACTAAAATATTATATAGTCTTTGAATGAATGACAAAAAAATTAAGGAAAACTTAGAGAGTGTGGGCTGCTTCTGGTGCTTGGTTTGTACTTCAATAATGAGATCCAAGTTTAAGAATATGCCAGATTTTCTTTTTTTTTATGTATTTTCTCTCTTTAATTACCAGCATTAACTTGCAATGAAAGATGTCTTCCCTCAGGTAGACTGAATGTTTTCCTGCCTTGCTGGATGTTGGGCTCATGATCAATAAATAGTTTGCATTCACCCTAACTGATTTGGCAAAATCAAAAAGCGGTTAGTGAAAGTGAATTGCTGTCAGCGCGAGTCCCGCAGAGGATTCCGCTTGGTCTTAAAGCCTTCCACAAATGGCTACGTTCACAATAAAACAATGACTTACGCAAAAGAATGATTATTTATCAATTGAGAATTTGTTATTCATACGGTCTGGTTAAAATAATAATATGGGCTGCGAGAAAATAATTAATAAAAAGAGTGGCGCTGCTATGCAGCCAATCCGGGCCTGTACACAAGTGTACTGATGGTGAAATTCTTAGGTACAAGACTCTGTGCCATGGCAGTACAAGCAACATGATATGAAAAATGTACAATATACATAAACAACAATATACACACTTTACACAATATACACATTTGCACAATATACAATAAAACAATTGTACACAATATTCAATACACACATTTCCATAATATAAACATAGCAAACTGTATTCTCAAGAGATTTATAGATGTATGTACAGCTTTTATAAATGACTTACAGTGGTGCATACTGTTAGTGTTTTACTGTGTTGTTAGTGCAGAAGAGAAGATAGAGCTGCATGTGTTCTAAGCTATGCAGTGCAAGACATGCTACTGTGCTGTCAGAGTCAGAGTGGCTGGTGTGTAGATGGAATCCAGTGTGAGGGGTGTGTGGGTATCGTTTGCTATCTGGAGTTCAGCAGTCTGATGGCCTGCGAGAAGAAGCTGTCTCGTGTTCTGCTGGTCCTGATGCTGCGGTACCGCAGCAACACCTAAACATAGAAACTCATAACCTCGATGACCAGACATCTTCACACTGTTTTGAAAAAAAGAGGAGATGCTACACCATGGTAAACATGCCCCCATTTCAACTATTTTGAGACCTGTAGCAGGCATCACATTTTAAATGAGCTAATTTTGTGCATACAATTTTTACATTTCTCAGTTTAAACATTTGTTATGTTATCTATGTTCTAGTGTGAATAAAATATTGGCTCATGTGATTTGAAATTCTTTCAGTTTTCATTTTATTCTAATAAAAAAAAAACGTCCCAACATTTCCGGAATTTGGGTTGTAACTGCACACACCAGAGATTACTTATACAAGTAACTTCAGCTGTGAGAAAATTGCTTCAAAAGTTGGATTATAACTAATTGTATTTGCAGTGAAGGTTCCAAGTTTTAATTAGCTTTTGTTAAGTAATTTGTTTGTATGCTTATTTTCATTTTCTATGAAAAGCTCTTTTAGATACTGTGATTCTTTACCAGATTAACCTAGCACTATGTTCAGGTACTTAAGATGACGTTTGAGTATTTGGCTAAACTCTTATCGCTATCTGCCAAAAGCTTACTCAGTGTCAAGTTGCCTTATATACACTTGGTCACGCTGAAGGAGGTGGCTATTAACTAACTTGTCAGATAGCTGATGCTTTTATCCAATGGGATAAATCCAAAGTCCTATTCTGAAGCAGTCTTAACCTCAGGTGGCATATCCACAGACTCTCCACAGGTTAGGAAATTGCATTTTTGAAAGCTACTAACTACACCACCTCCTGTTGGGCTATTTACTAATTACTAATATGCAATTACGCAAATCTTTTTAGCCAATCCAAAAAATCTATAGTCCACTCAGATCCAGACAGCATACCCACCTACAACCTTTTCACGTCTGATGCATACTGAACACAAAATTGGAAAGTACTATGGGAATTGCAGGTCTATTCAGATTTTCAGACCTTACATGTTAATTCTATAACAAAATGTGGAAGAACCAGATTTGCCGAAGTTTGCTGGTTAATGGAATCAAATATATGAACAATAGTTTTTAAAGACTTCTTCTAAGGCACTTATGGCGCTTTTCCACTGCGTGGTACGACTCGGTTCGGCACGGCTCGTTACGGCACAGCACAGCTCGGTTCGCGTTTCCACTGCAGTTTAGTACCGCTTTAGAGTGGGCGGAATTATTCACATGTTGTTATAGTTGCGCCGCCTCTACTGCGGTGACATCATTGTAAACGCGCCACAAACAAACACAACAAAGGAGCATATGGACGGAATTGTGTTCTTCACTCTCGGCATGTGGATGTTTTTAACAGCAATGGAGAGGCCTTTGAGAATGCTTGGGATTTACCCCCAGCAGCAGAGACTGTGGTGGCAGTGCCACGGGCTGTAGAGGAGGAGGGCAGGGATGTTCGTGCAGGTGTGATGCGTTACTTGAATAGTGAACTATTAATGTAGCATGTCCTGTAAAGTGAATTATCAATAAACTTTTTTTAATATGTCAAAATTTACAATGTATCCCTTGTTTTTTTATTTATGTGTTGGTTTGTATCATCGTGGCATTAATCATTTGTCTTTTTTCAAAAGGTTCATTACGTGCTCATACAATAATACATTTTTAATGTAGCCTGGAGGTACACTTATTCGATCAGATTGTTTTTAATTGAAGCAAAGCACAGATACAAAGGTAAAAATATTAACAGAAAACATACTCTAAAAATATACAAAGTGCAAAAAGTATATACATAACGCTTTTTCATTTTGCGTCGCCCCATCAAGCTCTCGCTGTATCCGCTCCTCTGCTATCAACGAGAGGAACGTCTGTACTTCCTCAACAGACAACGAAACAGGTTGATACAAAAAAGTGCGTTTGTTCAAACAAAAGTTGCATCCAATCCTTCGCTGGCTGTGCTGATTTAAATCTAGCGGGTATATGTTGGGTCTCGTGTCGCAAGTTCAGTGACGCAGTAATGATGATATTCTCCGGCCAATCAGTGATCAGTAGAGTTTACACGTCACGTTTTGGTAACGGTACGGATCGCTTGGAACCCCGACCCGAGGTGGTACTAAAAAGTACCGGGTACTAGGTACAGTACCCAGTGGAAAACCCTGCAAAAGTGAACCGTACTGATCCGTACCGTGCCGTACCATGCAGTGGAAAAGCGCCATTAGAAGCAATAAACTAGATATCCACAACCCATATACTATTCTGCTTTGTTTTTGACATTTCTACATACATTTTTTTTGGTTGTTTTCTGTAAAACCATTTTCTAAAGACACTAGGTGCCAATGTTTGAACTGTCTAGAGTGGCCAATTCTTGGCCATAATTCGCTGCCAAGTGGACCGGACTTTGTGTAAATTGTCTCTGCAAAGCTTTCTAAAATTTGGGTTTTTGTACTATGAAATAATGTCGATAGTTCCTGGATTGCCCCTTGCAAGTTTAAGGGCCCTATATAACGATTTAAGTGCATGGTCTAAAGCGCAAGGTGCAGGCGCAGGCGCACTTAGGGTGTGTCCGAATCCACTTTTGCTAGTTTACCGACAGGACAAATGGTCAACACGCCGGTGCAATGTCTAAAAGGTCTGTCCCTATTCTCCTAATAAGTAATGGCCATGTTTTGGGCATAACCTGCAATAAACCAATCAGTCTTATCTTCTATTCCCTTTAAGAGCCAGTTGCGCTCATGCCATGGCAGAATTTGCAAGACCAAAGGCTTAACGTGTCTTCAGAGAGGAAACGGAGCTGCTCGTGCGCAAGCAAATAGGTAGCCTAGTTCTGATACATGCAATGACTATCCATTATGACATGTAGGCATTTTTATATTTATGTAGCCTACACAATAATAATCTGTTGCATTGTAATCCTTACATTTTTTAATATTTGGCATGTTTGTGCCCTGTGTGTAATAAACAGTGTGTATATGTGCATAGTGGACCCGCTTATAGGCACTTATTACTCACACAATCTTTAAATAACACAAAAATACTGCGCCATTGATTTTAGACCAGGTTTTAGTTGGTAAAAGCTTATTTCAGTTGCCTCAAAATAACAACACGCCAACAATGCGCCTGAACACGCCTTGTTTTCAGACTAGCATGCCCATGAGAGCAAAAATGTGTGCAAATGCATTTGCTATTTAAACATCATGGCGCAGGATGTGAAAATGATAACTGCATCGGGTTGAAACTAGCAAAAAACACTTGCATCGTGCCTGGTGCCACATTGCGCCGGGTGTATGATAGGGCTCTAAACCTACAATGTTCCCAGATATCATAAAAAGCAAATAGCCTATTCAGCTTTTTTCTTTAGCAGAGGTGCCAACCCCTTCTCCTGGAGGGTCACTGAGTTTATATGCAGCCTGTTCCAATATAATTTATGCCAAGTTCACACTTCAGGATTTTAAGCATGATATAGGCCCGATTTGCATGTTAACAAGCTCGTTGGCAGGTCAGGCTGTGATCGGCGGCAAATCAGCGGGTGATCAGTGCTCTGCAATATTTATGTGTGAACTACTCAACGACACATCAAAGAGGCTCGCCGATGCCAAACAAATATCTAGCATGCTATATTATCTGGACTGTCGTGACAAGCTACACCCAATGAGAGAGCAAGGCATGGGTTGAGGTCACCGTAAAGAAAAACAGCAGCAGCAACATGGCTTTAAGAAAAGTGTGGACACAAGAAATTGAGCAAACATTTTCAGAAGAGATCATTGTGCAAACAGCTAGCACCGTTAATTTCTTTCCGATGTCCATTTTCAGATAAACAACACCTGTTTCACATGTTGTTGCGCATCATTCATGACTCACATGGGTTTTGTGAGAAGTCTGAACCAGGCTTTTCTGTAATTATCAAGTAATCCTGATGACTTGATTAGCATTTTGGGCAATGTGATGCATGATGACACGTCATAAACACAACCTGGTTCACAGTAGGGGTTGCACAGACTAGTCAACTAGTCGACTTCAGTGCTCTGCCATAACGCTTTTAGCTTGAAGTTGACTAGTCGCTGGTCCTATAGAGGGCGCAATAGGATAATAAACCCACATTTACGCTCTGTTTCCATACGGTTAAAATACGTACTCGGTTACTATCGTAACCTCGGTTCCCTGAGATACGGAACGAGTACTGCGTCTTATAAGACGCATATGGGAAAATGTCCATTTTCTCCTAAACTGAAGACTTATTTAATCACGCAGTGAAACTGCACGACTATTGGTTCGTGCAGTGGTAGAAAAACAAACCAATGAGTCGGCAGCGGAGCTGCACGAACCTATGGCGCGATCCCCTCCAGTTCCCGCCGAAATGGGCGGGGTATCTGGCTATATAAGCGGTCGTTTCGCCATAGGATCCTCAGGTTTACTTCGACTGAAGCGACGACTGAGTTGTGCAGCTACCTGGCACGGCAAAGTACGCAGTACTCGTTCCGTATCTCAGGGAACCGAGGTTACGATAGTAACCGAGTACGTTCCCTATCGATACTCCACTCGTACTGCTTCTTATAAGACGCATATGGGAACTGAATTTAATCACGCCGTGCTAGGGTAGATGAACGACTGTATTTACCTCCATAAACATAAATGCCCATAGGGAAGTAAGTAGTATACTTCAGGCTAAAGCGAGCTAAACTCATAGAGGTCATGCTCGGCCTGGATAATCGTTCCATATGACTCCTGTATACTCCAGTTAACCGAGAGTATGCAGGGTGCCAATCAGAGAGCCTGAGCGCATTGCGGTCAAGAATCTCTGACAGGACTGTTCCCACAGGTATGTGTACAAGCTCATCTAAGCAGAGAGGACTCTGGCCTGTAAGGCCGGTATGTCCAGGTTATAAAACCTAGCAAATGTGGACGGAGTGGCCCAGCCAGCCGCCGCACAAATCTCGTGTATGGGTACACCGCTAGACCACGCCCATGACGAGGCAATGCCTCTAGTCGAATGGGCTCGTACTCCAATGGGGCATTGCAGGCCCAAAGAAGAGTATGCCAGCATGACAGCATCCACTATCCACTTAGAGAGTCTCTGCTTCGTGACCGGAGCCCTTTGGCGCGGTTGCCGAAGCTAACAAAGAGCTGTTCCGTATGCCTAAAGGGGCGGAACGCTCAAAGTAGATTCTCAGAGCTCTGACAGGGCATAACAAGGATAACTCCCGGTCCTCCTCAGACGGAGGAAGCGCAGAGAGCGTGATGACCTGAGCTCTGACGGGGTTGAAAGTACCTTAGGTACGTAACCATGCCTTGGTTTCAGGACGACCTTGAGTCGTTATAGGCCCGAATTCCAGGCAGGCAGGGCTAATCGAAAGCGCCTGCAGGTCTCCAACTCGCTTAACCGACGTTAGTGCTAGTAGCAGAGCAGTTTTCAGCGAAAGTGACCGGAGGTTCGTAGACTGTAGCGGCTCAAAGGGAGGGCCTTCAAGGCCCTCAGTACAGTGGGCAGATCCCATGTAGGGACAGTAAGGGGCCGAGGTGGATTCAACCTCCTGGCTCCCTTCAAAAAACGGACAACTGAGTTGTCTCTGCCTACCGACTGGCCAGCTATAGGGGCATGAAAAGCCGCTATAGCTGCTACGAACACCTTGAGTGTAGAGTGAGGAACGTCCTTTATCTAGCAGTTCCTGCAAAAAGGACAGAACCACCGCTAACTCAGAGGTAGAGGGGTTTTCACCACGGTTGAAGCACCAAGTGGAGAAAACAGACCACTTAAGGGCATAGAGGCGTCTCGTAGACGGGGCTCTATCCTCAGAAATGGTGTTTAACACTCGCTCTGGGAGGCCAGTAGGCTCCCGTTGAGCGGCCAAATGTAGAGAGCCACACCGTCGGGTCGAGGGTGCCATATTGTTCCGTTCGCCTGAGAGAGGATATCCCGTCTCAGGGGCACGGGCCAGGGGGCTGCTGTCAGTAGCTGAGTCAGCTCTGACAACCAAGGTTGGTTCCTCCACAAGGGGGCCACCAATAGCACCTTGTGACCCTGTTCCCTGATACGCCTGACGACTGTGGAAGCCAACGCGTCCCTGTCCTTCGAATAATAAATTGGGCAGTGAGAGTTGTCCTTGGAGGCGAAAAAGGTCTACTTCTGCCTTGCCAAAGGTCTTCCAGATCTTCTGAACCACCTGCGGATGGAGCAACCACTCCTCTGAGGGGACATTGCTCCGGGATAACATATCCGTCCCTGGTTCAGTCTGCCCGGCAGGTGTGCTGCCCTCAGCGAGCGCAGGTTGAGCTGAGCCCATTCCAGAAGGCGCTCTGCCAGATATAGAGGCGCTTCGAGGAGACACCTCCCTGGTGATTATATAGGACACCACGGACATGCTGTCTGAGCGAATCAGCACATGGCGTCCTATTAGGTCCGGCAGGAAAAACTGGCAGGCTTCGACAAACTGCTAGCATTCCAAGCAGTTGAGGTGCAAGCCGCTCTCCGCCTTCGACCAATGGCCGAAGGTCGGTTTGCCTTCGCACAGCGCCCCCAACCTGTGTTGGAGGCGTCTGTCGTGACAACTTTCCTGGTGTGGACCAAACCCCATGGCCACGCCCTTCCTCATCCACTGTGGGTTCTTCCAGGGGGTCAGGGCTGTTACACAGGCCTGATTTACCCTGATATGCAAGCGTCCGTGACGCCATGCGTTGTGTGGAACCCGTGTTTCAACCAGCGTTGAAGAGGGCGCATGCGGAGCAGGCCCAGCTGTAACACTGACGAAGCTGCGGCCATAAGGCCCAGCATTCTCTGAAACACTTTGAGTGGGCGAGCGGTGTCGCTCTTGAAGGTGGCCGCGAGTTTCTGAATGGCCAGAGCGCGTTTGGCGCTATCACCGCTCTCATGTGAGCCGAGTCCAGGACTGTACCCAGGAACGATACTCGTTGGCTGGGGGACAGTGCGCTCTTGGCGAAATGACCCTGAGCCCCCAGGCACTCTAAGTGGCTGAGGATGAGGGTTCTGTGTGAAAGTAGTTTCCACCTCTGACTGGGCCAGAATGAGCCAATCGTCGAGGTAGTTGAGAATGCGGATTCCCATCTGTCTCAGAGGGGAAAGAGCCGCGTCCATGCACTTCGTAAAAGTACGGGGGGCCAGAGACAGCCCAAAGGGAAGGACCGTTTTGTACTGGTAAGCACTCCCCTCGAAGGCGAATCTCAAGAATCGTCTGTGACGGGGGGCTATCTGGATGTGAAAGTATGCGTCTTTCAGGTCCAGAGAACAGAACCAGTCCCCTGTGCGAATCTGCGAGAGGATCTGCTTCAGCGTGATCATCCTGAACGGCCGTTCATGAGGGCGTGATTCAGGCGTCTGAGATCGAGGATGGGCCGGAGGCCGCCATCCTTTTTGGGCACGAGGAAGTAACGGCTGTAAAAGCCTGACTCGCTCAAAGCTGGAGGAACCATTTCTATGGCTCCTTTTTCCAGCACGTCATCACCTCCGAGCGCAGAACGCGAGCGTTCTCGCCCTGCACCGAGGTGGAGACCACGCCGCTGAAGCGCGGGGGTCTTTGAGCGGAATTGGAGTGAATAACCTCGTTTTATTATCCCCATCACCCACTCTGACACTCGGGGATGGCCTGCCAGGCCTCGGCCCGCGTGGCAAGGGGTTGGATAAACTCGAGTGGCGGCTGCACGGAGGCAGGGCACTCTCGTGAGGGACGGAAGAGGAAAATTGCTCTCTTTTGAGAATGTTTGTGTTTTCTTTTTTCCGCTATCCACAGCAGACAGTTGCATGGTCGCTTGTACGGACCCTGTAGCAACAGACACAATTCCCTCTGCACCCGGAAAAGAACGGGGGGGTGCCAAGAGGTTTCTCATGAGAGGCCTTTTGGTGGGCGGTCCGGCCGTGGCGGGACTCGCCCCTCTCCTCTTCCTGTCATGCAGATCAGGAGGCCGCCGGGGCGCAGGGTCCAACGCTATCTTGAGTCGGGGGGCCCTGACGCTTCGGAGGGGGGTGGCGTCTGGCTGAGCGTGAACGCCCTCGCGGCTGCTGAGTTCTAGCAGGCTGAGGAGCGGAAAACGGCAGGTGCAGGTTTTGCAGGCTGCTGAGTCGGCGCAGTCCTGGGGCGACTCTGAGCAGCTGCTGGGGCTGGAGCGCTTGGACAGGAAGTGTCGCATAGCCTGTGACGCCTTCTGTGCTTCTGTGAAGCGCTCAGCGAATCCTTTCACAGCAGGTCCAAAGAGGCCGCTGGGGGAAATTGGGCATCAAGGAAGGAGACCCTGTCCGCGTCCTTGATCTCGTCAGCGTGAGCCACAGGTGGCGCTCGAGCACTACCAGGCTGGCCATAGACCTTCCTATGGCTTGGGCGGGCGGTAGTCTTGGTGGCTCGCAAAGCTAGGTCCGTTTGCGCTTCTCAGCTCCCTGAGAGTCGCAGGATCAGGCTCAGACTCGTCTACGGCAGAGAGGAGCTTGGCCTGATAGACCTGGAGAACCGCCATGGAGTGGAGCGCCGAAGCCGCCTGTCCAGCTGAAGCGTAGGAGCGTCCAGCGAGCGCTGAAGTGGTCCTGCATGGCTTGGACGGGGTGACTGGCTTTCGCCTTCCAGCCGATGGCAGTGGGTGGGCAGAGATGTGCAGCCACTGACTCATCCAGTTGAGGCATCCTCTCATATCCCTTTTCTTCAGCGCCGTCAATTGTAGTGAGGGCGGATGAAGCGGAAGTACGGAGGCGGGCAGTGTAAGGGGAGCGCCAAGATCTCGTGAGCTCGTCGTGAACTTCAGGGAAGAACGGCGATGGTCGTTGTTGAGGGGCCTGACGGCACCCCAGCAGAAACCATTCATCCAGACGGCTGCGAGAGGGCTCCTCTGGTGGAGACCGCTCCAAACCCAGCTCATCAACCGCTTTTGAGAGGACACGGAAAAGTTCGGCATCCATCCCGGCTTTGGCAGCGCTGGGCGCGGGCAACATGAGGGGCGGGGTCAGTCCACTGAGCCCAACAGCTCCTCAGCATCTGAGGCTACCAGTGACATGCTGTCATTGGCTAGCTCATCGTCACTTCCCCCGAACGAGACCAGATCGGGCTGGGAAAAAAAAAGGACGGGAAACATCTCTCTGTGTGGCAAAAGCGAGGCACGCGGGCTCTGAGCCAGCGTGAGCTCACTCTCAACCGAGCGCTGAGAACCTCTGCCCCGCTGTTTTTTCCTCACAGGTCCCTGTGAGGAAGAAAACGGGAGGGCGCGAGGGGCGGGATCACTCTCTGAAAAGAAAGTGTGCGCGTGCGCAGAGAGGCGAGACTGATGCTCTCGCAATGAGAACAATCAGAACCAGCGAGCGCGGCATCCGCATGGGATTTCCCCAAGCAGAAAAACACACTCGCTGTGACCGTCTTCGGCGTGCAGAGGGAGACCTGCACGAGCCGCAGTAACGGCGCGGCATTAGAACGCCGATTTGCTCTTTTAGAAACTTACGTGATAATCGCGGATAGCGGGCAGCGAACAGGACCGGAACTGCTGCGATGCTGGCGCGCTAGAAGGGGATCAGCCGAGCAGATCGAGTCGCTGGGTCCTACTGCGAGGCGTATCAACGGCGTAGTAGGCTTCCGGATCAGTGTTTACGAAGTCGTCGTCGCTGAAGGAGAAAAAATCTGAGGATCCTATGGCGAAACGACCGCTTATATAGCCAGATACCCCGCCCATTTCGGCGGGGAACTGGAGGGGATCGTCGCCATAGGTTCGTGCAGCTCCGCTGCCGACTCATTGGTTCGTTTTTCTACCACTGCACGAACCAATAGTCGTGCAGTTTCACTGCGTGATTAAAATAAGTCTTCAGTTTAGGAGAAAATGACATTTTCCCATATGCGTCTTATAAGACGCAGTACGAGTGGAGTATCGATAGGGAACAACTAATTCATACTCTGAATGCGCTCCACAAGACATGTGTGATTATATTACTGGATGCACGTTTTAAACCGCTTACTGTACAGTAAGTTAATCATGTTCTAATCTAATGTGCTGCTGCTTCTGTTACATACATACATGATAGGCTACAGAGAGTAGCGCGTACATTACATCATGCGCAGATCGCGCGCACAGAATCATTTCAGCGCGAAAATGTATTGTCAACAATGTTCTGTGATTTCTCGGTAAATTAGCTTAGAAACTGGAAAGTTCAAGCATATATTTCTTAATAACTAAATCCCACAGCTTCACTACTAGTAGAGAGACGCTGCCAGGTAGAATTAATTCACACACGCAACCGCTCTCACTAATGCATGCATTCATATGAATGTAATCTTTACTGTACTACTTATCTGCATCTGATTTAGAATGAGCAGGAATCTGTGAGAAATATAACGACCCAAAGACTAAAGAACTGATAAAAATAAGCTGTTATAGGTGCAATAGTCATGTGGGCAGTGCATATTTCATAGCTGTGCACAAGGCGTTTGTCACAGCTCCAGACTTATTTGTTCATTAATGACGTCATCAGCGACTAGTCGACTTCGACTTGACTTTCATCACATAAAAGTCGACTTTAAAAAATCAGAAGTCCTTCAACCCCTAGTTCACAGTGTCATCTCACCAAGCCAAGGTTATTTAATAGGGGTTTGACCGTGACTATGGAAAAAGTAATTTCAGAACTTCCCACGGATGCTCCAATTACTTCCATTCCTGAGATGAATTGGAAAGTCGAGGTCAAGGAGTGGATAAGGTTTCCTCAGACACTTTGTATCTACCAATTCTGTTATTTTGTGCTGTCTAACCTTCTCTTCTTCCCTCATTCTGCCAACTCTTTTCAAAAGTAGTCCAGAAGAAGCTCAACAAGTGGCATCAATAAAACAAATCCCTGTGCCAGTATCGGGCGTATAAGGTAACTCCGCCATGGAACAAGTGACTTAACCTTTGAATGTACAATGCCTGTGATGTGTGTCTCCTTGAGCTCAGCCCTTACAGATGGAGAAAGAGGGAATATCCCGCTTCTCAAGAGGAGAGACACTGCTATGTGGAAATGGTGAGGCAGCTTCCTTGGGATATCTTATGAGCCAACTCTCTGTCCTCATCCTTCATAAAAACCTTAAGTAACTCAGCTGTTGCGTGATTCTGGAAAAATGGCAGATCTTATGTTGCTGATCTGAGCCCTCACTCAGTCCTGGCCCCGCCGGCAATTGCCTCCAGTGGATGAAATGCAAGAAATGTTGCCTGGACCTCCAAAACACAACACGTACAGTTAGCCCCCATCCATGATCCGACTCCCCCTGTGAACCATTACAGCAGAGCCATGGAAACGCATGCACAACACAAGCCGGGAGTGGCTGAAAAGTGGCTGCGTTTCAAATCACGCACTGCTAAAAGTGGATAGTGACATCAAATCGGTGTGTGGGAAATGGGAATATTTACCACAGCAACTGGACGGTTGAATCATTCATTTATGTGGCTTGGAAATGTCTCGGGGTGTAAGGCAAAGCGGACTCATCACACCCTTAGCGCTTGGATTAGTAACCACATTCCCTCGGCTGTTTATTTGTAAAACTTGGAGATGTTTTGGCTTCTTGTTTGTTGATTGATGTGCTTTGTGCACATGTCTGAATCTTGACTCGCAGAAGTTAAGGTCGTGAATGCTGAGTTTGCACAGCTGAGGATACAGTGAAATCCTCGAGGAAAGGTTTGCTTTTTGGGCCAGCAATGAAAACCTGGCTGCATGTGTGATTGATCCAAAGTCACTTTGCAAAAGTGTGGACAGATGTGTTTGCAGTGCGCATCCCATGCATTGATTAACCCCAACAGACACGCTTCAGCATTCTTCATGCATGTGGAGATGGATGTGTGATGGATTGAGCTCGGTGGGAGTCTCTGGAAAAATTTGGAAAGCCTGTTTGGAATGGTGACAGGATGTGGTGCTGAAAGATGATTTTTAATGCACAGGTGAATTATGTATTTCTCTCGCATCCTCTTCATCCTGCTTTCCTCTGCTCTTGTGCTCTGCTGAGACTGCAACCCATCCATTAAGTTGATTTAGCCATTACTGCAAACCATAAGTGGAGCGGAGCTTTTTCCACAACTTTCTGGAATTTTCTTAAAGATCCTGGTTTTTAAAGGTGGATTTGTGCAAAAGTGTTTTTACTGAAGCAAAGTATATAAATGAAAATAAAACAGTGGTTGCAAAAGTGTTTAACTAACGGACATTTAAATTACAGTGTGCTTATCTAACTGTCAATACGTACGCAATATATTTGATTATTTATTCATATAGTTTATGCACATCGATTATTGAAATCCATTCATTGAAGTTTCCACCAGATTCATTTGGAATATGAAAACCATTCCTGCCACTAGATGGCTCTGTCTTTACACAGTTCAGTGTGTGAGTGACATCCAGACACATCCAGCCAAACTGAGTAATTAGTTGCTGTGCACTAATTTTCACATGCTGGTCACTCAACGCACTTTAAGTACAACAAAAACACAAAAACTTCAGTCTACATTTTCCCGTAAGATAATGAAGGGGTACCTGATTGTTTGTTTATCCGTGTTTAAGAGCAGTTACTGAGTGAGAGACACGTCTTCACTCTGCCTGTTTTGGGGAGCGTTCACTTCATCCAGGTGTTTTCATTGTATGGAAGCAATTACCTCTGAGTATGTTGCTTAGTAATTTGGCACGCAAGGAACAGAGAGGAATATATACAGACAGATTGATAGATAGAGCTAATTTAGACAGAAGTACAGCATGTTTTCTATCACTTAATAATCTCTATCTCAAACGTTGCATTAGCAAGTCCGATTTGTTATGGTTCATAGATAGAACTATTCACCAATGAAACAAACAATTAACTGATTAATGATTAAAAAAACATTTTAATGCAGCTGTTTGTCACTGTTTTCGAATCAGTGAAACACCATTTATTTCAATTTAATGCTGTCATGCTAATTTCCTACTATAATGAACAAAAATATTTTTTTTGTCAGATAAACAATCTAATTACAGAATATTTATAATATTTATACATGAATTTATATGAAGACATTGAAGCCAGGTTAGAAGACAGACGGACCGACAAAATACCCCCACCAAACCCCCCCAAGACCAAAAAAAAAAAAAAAAAAAAAAGGAGGGGTGGGGCGTCCCGTCGGAGCTCTAGCCAAAAGAAGAAAAAGAAAGACAATACAGGAAATGCATGAAAACATGTACATCTATACCAGTGTGTGATATTAAGCAGAGTTCCCAGTGCCAGAGCAGAGAGTGAGAGCAGTGCCAGACAGCAGCACGTGCTGGACTATTTCTCTCGTTCACTTCTCACGTGCCGTGAAGAATCAAAGGTACTACGAGCCAGTTTATTGGCCGACTGATCCAGCAAGCAAATGACATACAGACATCCCTCCTCAGGCCTTGGATGGGCCCAATTATTGTGTGTGCGAGATATAAAGCTCTTTGATTTAAGGAGGGACTAAACAGCAGTGTGTCCGTATCCATCATTCAGTGCCGACGTGTTTGTGGTCTCATGCAAATATGTGTTTGTGTGTTCTGTGCCACCACACATAGGCCTGTTTGTGTGACCATGTAAACCTGCTGTTGACATCTGTCAAGGAACCGTGGAGTTCTATGAATGATGAAGTGTTGATGAAAGACTGCAAAAACATCTCTTTGTCTCTAAAACCTGCTGAAAGATGCTGTTTTGACACCAGTCTCCTTCGCATCAGCCCTTGACCCAACACCACATCACAACCAATTTACCAAGAAGCGAGCGAATGATGGAATACATTAGTCAACAAGGAAAAACTTGCACAATCGCTGAGCTGAAAAACACCTGGTGGGATTTCTCCTGTTACCACCACACAATACAGTACTGGGGTGAGCCGAGAAGAGGTTTGTATGCATCGCTCAAAAAGAAGGATGTTTTGAAGACCCATCAGGACATTTCCTGTCAGTGCAGATGGTTCCGAAAGGCCTGCAGAACCTCCTCTGAGAAGTTTATAAACAACACATCAGGATCGAATGTCTGTATAATTGTAACATTGTTGAATGAAGATAAGTGACACAGATTTACCCGTTTTTTATTGTCGGAAAAAAGCGTTTGTCACAGTAGAATGTTGACATAAATACAGCAGAGCCCGGGCTGATGAGAAAATAATGTGTGCACAGCTACAGTAAGCGAGAGTAGATCTTCCGAGAGGTCTTGAAGTTGTTTAACGGACAAATCACACAAAGTCACACCAGCGATCAATCTGGGGTAACGGCGGCGGCCGGGGTCCAAGCGGAACTCTTTTTCCACCCTGGTACTAATTTGATCACAGAACGATTTGCGTCGAGACAATTTGGAAGGAATCCATTGTGATGGATGTACACATGTTGTTAGGCACCAAGTTGATAAGCACCAAATGTGCCAATGTTATACTGCCTGAAATCAAGCAAATGCATCATGACATGATGTGCTTTTCTTTTTTATTTGATTGAAAATACATTCAATTGAAATGCAGTACATATTGAAAAACTGAATACATATATATATATATATATATATACACACACACACACACACACACACACACACACACACACACACACACACACACACACACACACACACACACACACACACACACACACACACACACACACACACACACACACACACACACACACACACACACACACACTCAGTGTATGCAGTTATATATAATAAATTACAATAAATGATAAAAAAATAAAAATAAATATAAAATGTTTATTTAAAATAATAAATACAATAAAATGGAATAAAAACCAACTATTTTGGCATAATCTCATAATCTATTATTATTATTGTTATTATTAAATGATTATTATATAATAATACATTTTAATAAAAAAACTCCAAGAAAAAAGTCATGTGGTGGGACCAACCAACATGTAGAAACATTTTGGCATTGTTAGGTTGTAAAATGTCATGTGGTTCGACAAGTATTAATACATTTGAATACTTACGGTCTCTTGTTCAAATGCCCAACTCTTATGTATGAGCAAAAGTAAAATAAAAATTTGTTGAAGTTATTAACAGTAATTGCTTTTCCAGATATATTTATGGAAGCTTTTAGAATCTAAATGCCAGGATGTCCAACTTTGGATTGGCTGAAACCCATCATCTCATTTAATACTGTATGTCGGGTCTCTTTTCTTACTGTGAGAAATATTTAGCATTTAAGCATCTCCCTCAGAAGGACTGGTGCTGAGTTTAAAGCTGCCAAATTCAGTAACATAATGATACCGCCGAATGGCTCCAATTGCAACCATCAGCTCGCAAGTGTATAAGAGCTCTGCATGGGAAAAGTCACACAATCACACACACCTCTGGACTGAATCTGGTCATCACTCTGCCAAAGCAGGTGAATGTGTTTGAAACCGATTAAACGTGAAGTCTGGAATTTCCCTCCGTAGGGGCAGAGGGAAATTATGGGACGGGGAAGCCAGTAAATGGATGGACCAAAACAACACACAAGAAAAACAAGAGAAACTGTGAGGGGAAGGAGACATTTATTCATTCAGTGGCTCTTGATTTGTGACATCTCTTTCAAATCCTCTCATTTAAATGTCACGTTGACTTTTTTTTGGTTTGTTTGTTTTTTGGAGCCAGATGACTAGAATGACTTGTACTATAGTGTGCAAGTCGATTACTTTATTGATATGTGTTTTGGATGTTGACAATCACCTTCATCTCATCCTGCAAATAATTATTTGTATACATTTATAAAATGTAATTAATATAATATAAAATACACTCTTGAAAATCTGTAAAATTGTGTGTAGTGTAATATGTTAATATGAAGGAATTTTCCATATTGATTTTTCAAAGGTGTTTTAACTGTATTTTAAATTTTGCATTGCATTTTGATGTGTTTTAAGGTTACAGGGAATGTCCATACACTTAAAGCATTTTCTTGCAGAAACTACCAGTACCTACATATTTGTTTTCTTACAGTGTAATATGATTGTATATATAAAAATATGATAAAAAAATATATATATATATATTAAATACAAGTTTTTTTATTGTGTGTTGTTTTGGTTTTGTTTTACACAGGAAATAAAAATGTAAGCCTAAACTGACACATTTTGTTTTTTAAACATTTCTTAAATTAAATGTTAAAAGGTTCCTTTGATGTCAACTTAAGAAGCTTTTTTCTGTTATTTTCAGTCATATTGTAGTTCATGACCAGAAACATGGAGAATGGGGACTGTTTTGGATGATTTTCAGAAAAGCGAGAAAATTAACAGCGTGTCGAAGACTCTCGGTGACGTGCTAGAGCTGCATATTCCACTACAGAAAATGAACAGACAACACAGTACAACAGCGACACAATTTCAGCATAAGGGAGCATAATATATCATGGTACGCCTGACCCAAGACGAGTACTGAAGTGTCGCTTCTCTCACATTTTTTCCTAGCGCCCACTACCCTCCAAAAGGGCAGAATACAACATCAGCCAAGAGTTCAAAGCACAACATCAGACTGAGCTCTATGATATCTCGATAAGAGCGTGACTAATATAAACCACATTCAACCGGGGCGATTTGTACGGTACGGCGGCTCAAAGAGCAGCGATGTTTGCGGCAGCTGGCAGCGTCACGTTTGTACTACGACCCTCTACCCAAGCTAACAGAACAGCCTCTAAAACTGCCTCCCCGAACAAAATGTATTTCCACAGTGATTACATTTCCATACACAGATGGAAAGTTTGTTTCAACGTATTTAACCAACCCTCAGCTGGGTTGTATCAAATGTGTGAAAAACCTGTTCCTGTCAGTCAAAGAGCTGAGAGCGGAGACGCGATTTTGGCTTTCCAGAACGATTTCCTAATTGATTCTGGAAGATAGTCAGATTAAATCATTTTTAATCATTAAAGGCTTTTTTTAAGATTCATGACTTTTAAGTCTAGCAGCTATTTGTGGGGCTATATATAGGGCTGGAACATTTCACCAGGTCTCCACTTTGCTTCTTCTCAGACTTCCATGTTTGGCCATCCGCTCTAATCCGTTAACAATCGTTCTTTCAAATCAAATGAAATCAAATAACTTTTATTGTCACATCACCACAGCACATGTGTCTCGGTGAGTAAAATTCTTGAGAGCATGCTCCAGACAGCTCCGTGCAGAAACAATTTACGTATAGACAGTATACTTACAGACTTATACAGATGACAATGTGCAGAATACACATACATATGTGTAGCTGAGGCTCTGATGTGCCTTCTTCAGCACTGCAGCTGTGTGAGCAGACCATGTGAGATCCTCGGTGATGTGAACGCCGAGGAACTTAAAGCTGTTTACCCCGCTCCACAGGTGTCTTGTCAATGGTGATGGGTGTGTGTTTCTCTGCTCTGTCCCTGAAATCCACCACCAGCTCCTTGTCTTTGTCGATGTTGAGTTGGAGGTGGTCCTCCTGACACCATTTAGTCAGGTACTCACCTCCTCTCTGTAGGCCGTCTCATCGTTGTCAGCAGTGTTGGGGTAACGCATTACAAGTAACGCGAGTTACGAATAATAATACTTTTTAAGTAACTAGTAAAGTAAACACATTACTTTTTAATTTACTAGAAAATATCTGAGTATACTTTTTCCATTTATTGACTGACAGTGCGCTGTGTGTGAACATGATCTTACTGTAGTTCTAATCTAGACTAAATGTGAATGTGAATTAATTCATCCCACTCGCAAAAACCAGATTCAGTATTCATACAAAATTAATTAAAACAGTGAAATGCAAACTCTGAATATGAAGCAAACCTGCAATAATAAATATTTTAACAACACAAATATATCTAATCTGTCACGGTACAGAAAGCTCGAGATCCAATTGCGAGTAAAACAGAAATCTTTATTTGGAACACTCCAAATATACATGGATGTGAAGATGAGCTGCAGTGCCGGTGCAGACTCCAAACACAGTGGAGGTGCAGATATCATCGCCGTGCAGTTGCAGATCTCATCGGCAGTGCAGGTTGCAGTAAACCCGGCCGTGCAGAGTTTCCAGCCCGGGCAGAGAATACAGTCCGGACCCGTCAGGGAATATACTGAACGTGACCAAGGCGCACAGCCTCCGGACCTGGAAGACTGACACAGAGAAATAAGGAACACCAGAGAAACAACGATCTGACAACGCATCACAGAAACGCCAGCCAGATATAGGCAGTGCAGACGAGCTACACCTGTAAACCGTTCTGATTACCCTCAGGTGCTAGGCAACGCTGACAAGCACAACGAGCGGTCACCCAAAGACGAACACAGAATGACACACAGATCCATGAACCGTGACATAATCTAAATTATTAACCAATGTGTTTGCTGCTGACCTTTGATGATCTTGTTATACCATACTAATAAGCAACATTTACTTTAGATAAACTAACAATGGTGCTTCGTTGTTTTGTTTTTTATTGCTGAAGAGTGTTGAACCTTCTTTTTCTGCATTCTACTGTACAGATGTGAATTTACTTTTCCTTCAGCCTGAGGTTTATTCATTACACTTTTTGGTGTGAAAGGGCTTTTACATTTTCTATAAATAGAACTTATTGTATTAAAAACAAACAATCAAGCCCTGCTCATATTTAAAAAGTAACGCGAAAGTAATGCAAAAGTAATGTAATGCATTAATTTCCATAAAAAGTAACTAAGTAATGTAATTAGTTACTTTTTTATGGAGTAACGCAATATTGTAATGCATTACTTTTAAAAGTAACTTTCCTGTTTGGAAAGTACACTAAAACTCTTTTGCATTTCAAGTGATGTTAGTACTAAGTGTGTATTGCGCTTTAAAGCTTGGGCTTAGCTTCAAAGTGAATACTAGGGTTGGAAATGGGGAACAGTTTTTATTCAGAACTGATTCCATTTTGTAAAAAAATACTGGAACCGGATCGTTTTCATGACGTTTGGTTCTGTTACTGGTTCTGCAGATGTGGACAAAACAGAAATAAAATAGTCTTGACAGTATTTCCTGTACCACTATCCAGTAGCAAAGCTGTGGCCAATTTATAGTGACAGACAAACGTTTGATTTTTTTGAACTCAACATACAATGTAACCATCTAGTTCAACTCACAAACAAAGAGATGTACATTTCCTTTGAATCGGTCTAATGAGTCATTCTGAATTATTTGGAATGGTTTTTGATTCTGAACAGTCGTTACTTTGAGTCATATTGATTATTATGTTACTGTAAGACTTGTGAGGCTTTAGTAGAAATACTATCTTAATCATTTTTTTTGGTAGGAAAGAATGAATACATTTCTCAATTTTTATTTTACGTTTTTATTTTCACAATCACCATTACAGAAACTTCCAAAGCGAGAAAGAGAGCCTATATTAAGACCTACTGTAATGCAAGGATCTAATAGAATGTTACACACCAGATGTTTTTCACCAGCAGTTAACCAAAGGTCCACATAAGACATAATATTATTTTGAAATCCTGTAATTCGGTGTATAAGGATTGTGTGCTGTCTGAGAGATGCATCTGTATGCGCACATTTTGGATGTGTCAGTCAGCGCGATCATTTTGTTTTACATCAGAATGGGTTTGATTATCACATTTAATTGGTGCAGTCTCATGCCATCAATAATTCGCTATGAATATTCACAAAGTTGGAATGAACTTCTCAGAAAACATGTTTAATCACTATTTGGAGCATTGGGATCACTAGATCAGGGAACTAATTGTTATGAAAACCTCAAAACAGTGACCAAAATTGAATTTTTTTTACTCATTTTGCCTGTAGTTCAAAATTAGCCCATGTGCATTCCGACTTATCAAAATCGTATTGTCTATAGTATTTGTTGTATATTATCAGGTCAATTACTTTCTCTAAAGCACTAAAATAATTGTTTAGGATCTGGAATCTTTAAGTGGAATCAAAACCGGAGGCAAAATAAACAAAAATCCACATCTGCTACATTCATAAGTAATAATCAACTAGCAGAATACAGTACGGTCACTTTTACCATCCAAACTCTTCTACAACTTGTTTGGATCTGTTTCGTCCTGTCTTTCCACTCCACTGGTTCTCTATTAGGCCTGTGACAGACTTTGGCTCTGGTTAATCTCCATTGCAACATCCAAAACATTCTATTTAGATTTTTTTTACTTTGAAGGACACACGTGGGCCACACCTAAATTAACTCTGCTTCCTGTGGAAAGAAGCGCTTGCGAGGTCTCAACTTTTTCCCCTTCTCTCACACTTTCGTTTTCCTACCCTTCAGTGCTGAAGGATCCCACCTCTGTCCACGTGAGGAGACCATTTACGAACTGTTGTGACACCCATAACTTTTTTGAAGGACAGCATAGAACTCCTTATTAGAAAAGCAAGAGTGTATAGTGAGGCCAAAGCAACAGGAAGAACAACAAACTTAAGTTTTAGACATCAAGGGCATGTTGAATCCATATTTTTGAACTGCTTCCTTAACTGCTCTGAACTGCTTTTTAATGGTTCATATTTGAAGAAAATTCCTTACGAGACTTCGATCATACTGACTGATGTGCATTGTGACTTTGTACAGATAACATTTCCACTTGACGTATGCCTGTGGAAAAGACGGTGGCATCGCAGTAAGGGCCTGCAAAATCAATGTTAGCTCTACATGCTGCGCGCATTTGTTCTATGTTCTTTGGCTTCCAGTATCCCTGATTGGAGGGCAGCCGAAAAGTCCAGCATCCAACCAAACATTTTAAGAAGATCTAAAGCATGCCATCCTGCTGGCAGCTTTATAAAAGCTATTTATCTGTATCTGCTGCATATGTACGAAGACATGCGCTGTAAATGCCGTAACTAAAATAAAAGCTTCGTTCAGAGGAACCAGGATGACGATAATGTAAATGACAGCTGTTAAGCAGACGTATACTCAATGTTTTGTTAAATTATGTAATGTGTTGCTGTTATGAGGTCATGGTTTCTGGATTACATAAGATGACAGTACCAGGGTAAAAGAGAAATGAGAGTGTCCATGGTCAAGAAAGGAGAAATGTTTTAAAAATCACATTTTAGCCGTATTCTTAGAAAAGTTCTTAATGTTGGTTTTCTTACGGTTATAAAACACGCATTACATTTTTTTTTGCAAAAGTTTATAATCAGTGACTCTAAATATATAATGTGGTGCAACCAAATAAAACGTAGTAAAATATTTAAGTATCCATCTTAAACATAATTTGCTAAACCTTTAAAATGCATTTTTCTGGATTTTTACTGTTTTAACGATTTGTGAATTTTTATAAAAATTTTGGGAACATACAAATAACAATTAATGTTCCTGCATAAGTGTAGCACCATATAACTTTGATTTGCCGAATGTTTATTTTTCCAGTTTCCAGTTAATAATTTTTTCCCTTATAAATAATCATAAAATTTTATGCCAGTTCATTCAATTAATTAGGTTTTTTTCTTCATTGTGGTATCAGGAAAGTTGTATCACCATGACATATACATATATGTGACCCTGGACCACAAATCCAGTCTTAAGTCACTGGGGTATATTTGTAGCAATAGCCAAAAATACATTGTATGGGTCAAAATGATAGATTTTTATTTTATGCCAAAAATCATTAGGATATTAAATAAAGATCATGTTTTATGAAGATATTTAGTGAATTTCCTACTGTAAATATATCAAAACTTAATTTTTGATTAGTAATATGCATTGGGTTTTTTTGCACCCTCAGATTCCAGTTTTCCAAATAGCTGTATCTTGGTCAATTATTGTCCTATCATAACAAACCATACATCAATGGAATTAATGTATATTACTTAATATGCCTCCAAAAAACCAACAATACATTTTAATTCAGAAATGTAATATTGTTTATCATACACAAGGTTTATTCAAATCATTATTTGCATGAATTGCATTTTTTTATGTAATGTGGCTTTCCCTCCACTAATACAGGGAAAAAACAACACATTATTTATCATCATTTTCCTCACACAAGATAATCAGGTGTTTCCTTTTGCTTTGTGTCTTAAACAAAGGGCTCTTATCTAAGGAGGTGTATTTATCAGTCACTCCGGGAGAGCAGTGTCTTATGTAATGTCAGATTATACCACGACTCAATGTAAACCTTGAGGCGGGGTAAGTAACAGGGCCCTTTTTATCCAGCGATCACTGTTTTTCATTACTGGTCCCTCTGTGGGTGATATTTGTGGTATCCCAGCATGCTTTGGCTGTGATCTCACTCCATACAATTCATTGCTGGGTTTGATGCTCCGTTACTGCATTTTCGAAACTTCGGCACACAACTGGCCAACCTGGTCAACATCTACAGTCCAAATGCAAGATAATAATTCATACACACTTGTCCAAGAGACAAAACACCATGGTAAGTCGCAAAAGAAACCCAAATATTGTCAGAAACTTAAATACACCATTGCGTAACTGCCTTTGATCCGCTGTGCATTGCTGTTGGGGCCTGGCCAGTCAGGGGCGGCCATAATGGCTCCTGCAGACTCCGCTATAAAGTGCAAGCCGGAGCGCGCCAAACTTCTGGAGCTCCAGCTGACCGTAAAACCCACCGAACTGGCAGCACTTTGGCCTGTCAAAGAAGCATAAATGACAAGGAAAAGGAGAAAGAAAGATGAAATGATGGTAAGGTAAAGATGTGAAAGCACCAAGAGTTTCAACTGATTTTTAACGTAAGACACCAAACAAAATCAAACATTATAAAGGTCAAAGTCCACAGCCATATGTTTTCTCTCAAGACTGATGTATGTAGATCTCATTACTTCAGAAAGCACTGATGCCTGGTCTGTACTACCCGATACCCCCATAAATCAAGTGTGAACTCATCCCTGGAGAGACATTTCAACTTTGCATTGATCTGCTAGCTTCTCTTACACAAATCGTGACCCAAAAAATCTGTCATCATTTACTCAACCTTATGTCATTCCAAACCTATATGATTTTTTTTCTTCTGTAGAACATAAAAGAAGATATTGTACAGAACTGTTTTGGCCATATAATTATCCATATAATGTTATACAAATATATGTATCTCTACTGCGATTAAGGCTTGGCATAAAACTAATGAAAAAAATACAAAGCATAAGACAAATTCATGTACACTATCTTCTATCTGGCAAACCTAACCCTCTTAATTCAAAACAAATGTTTCTTTAGATCCTGGTACCAGAAAGGAGTCGCACATCTTAGATACATTATGTATGATCATAACAGCTCCAAGAACAGTCTTGACCATAATCTCGAAACACCTTTAGTTTCTATTCACTATCAAATACAGACATGAATTAATTCATTACAAAACATCACACCATTACACTGAGAGACTGCATGTGGTGGTTAATTAATGTTCAACTAAGCTAATAATAATTTAAGATACGTCAAATACCCAGTCTAATTGGTGTTCCTGTGGCTCAGTGGTTAGAGCATTGCGTTAGCAGCACAAAGGTTGTGGGTTCGATCCCCAGGGAACACATATACTGACAATACAAATGTATAGCCTGAATGCACTGTAAGTCGCTTTGGATAAAAGCGTCTGCTAAATGCATAAATGTAATTGGTAGTATGTGTCTGTTTGGCCATTTTAGCAGAATGATATTACATTGCGTTTTGCACGTTCACAACTAATTTCAAGTGAAACATCCAGTAGGTGCTTAAAATGTTTTGTTATATTTGAAACAGAAGAACGTGAATCTGGTAATATTTAAATATTACATTGGTTGCTATTGTGAAACGTCCGACGAATGGTGCTAAAAAGTTAACGCTCTCGCATTTAAAAAAATATCATCCCTACAGACACTTAACCCAACCCTACACCCAACCAACAGTGTTAACAAAAGCAAACGTGAGATGAGCTGAAGCTAACATTCATTTCTGAGCTTTCAGCTCGCTTCCACAAGTCTTTTAGCTCTTTTATCATATTGAATATTTTAAGAGACTTGAACTGAGCACTATGCATTGCATATGCAATGACCTACCAGGTGAGCTACGGAGCAAGTTTATAATGACAGAAAGGGGATTTGGAGCTGGTTATGTGATGCAAATGTTTACAAAGCAAGTAATGGTAAAATCTTTTGAGGTCATAAATTAGTATTGTGCAAGGATCTGCGCGGAAATAAGTCTTTGTTAATCCATAATGTGCCCATATAATCACAATTTTTGTGAATAGGTTGTTGGTGTTTTTGCTATAGTGGTAATTTCACCTGGAAACCACGTTGAATTATTGTGTTATGTATAGGTAAGTTTTCTCAATTAACATATTGCTGTCTTAAAAGTTGCTCTTTTAGATTAGTTAACTAGTCTACAAAGGGGACTGGTATATTTGAAAATATACAACTATCAGATAATATATTTATTTGAATGAGAGAGAGTGTTTTGGCATACGGTAGTGCAGGGTGTTTATTTTGAACAAGCTCTAATACCATTAACTTAATTAACCAATTACCCTGGACTTTCCAAGGTAGGACATGTATAAATGTTGCCTCCTTTCTCTTGGCTTTTAAGCTGATGCTTGATATTAGTATTAGTATTAGTTTTAGCGTTAGTATATGTGCATTTGATTTCCTACTTCTTTCTATTCAGGCTGGGCCTCCACACTGCTACTTACAGCATCTTTTCTTCAAAAAGCAATACATTTGAGCAGCTTGGCAAGCTACATTTCAAATTAGCTTCCCCAAAACTAATAGCTGTCCTTGATCAACTTAGATTGAGTATTACATGTAGCTCATCCTGAGAAACACATTTTTTTAAGATAGTTTGACTATATTTAGAAGAAAACAATAACAACGATAAAACTTATTGCACAGCAGCAGGGAAATCTAAATCTCATGAGCTGAGAACACATCATCTGTGTAAAATACAGGACATATCTGTGGAACAGAGGCATTACTAAATCTTGGCTCTAGAGGAAAGGTTCTTCTTTTGGAGACCACCATTCCCCCAGGATCAAGTTGTTTTTATTGGCATTTGGGATTTATAACATTAACATTTTGTGGTTTCCCATATTGCCATATAAGGTTGTATGGTTTTGTTAGATTACTTTGCAATACCTCAGGCCTCTCTTATAGGATATTACAGTCACCAATATAATAATCTTACCATCTGGATATATAACATTACTGATGTGACTGTTACATGGTACGAAGAATGTCAAAAGCACATAAACACTTAAAAAGTTAGATAGGAGCGGTAATCAAAGGGAAGTCTCCTATGCTCATGAAGGCTTTATTTAGGTTTCCTCTTATTCTGTAGCAAAAGACATGCAGGTTTTATGATATGAGTGAAAAATTCCTGTGGCATTGTTAACAGCTTTACAGGTGATTAAATACTAAATGTTACAAGACAGTGATTAAAGCAAAAAGCTACATCAGGATTATGTTGGATAAGTGATTAACACCATCTGTGCAGGAGATCCTTTCACTTATGTCCGTAATGGATGTGAACTGTGGCCACGTAGGGCACAACCGAACCTTTGGCAAAAACATGTCGAAAACAAGTAACATGAACTAAAATTAACCAAAACAAACATTTACAAAAATTCTATATTTCAGAGAACTAAAAATTGCAAATTCCTATTCAAATAAGCATGTTTCCCTTCAGATTTCTAAGCCAAGTGGATTTGGAATGTAACTTTACATTGAAGTAAGGTGTATTAAATTAAGATGTACCTACAGTATTGTAGATAAAACATGTTTTTCTAAAACGCTGTGCTCGAAATGTACACATGCTGTATTTGTTTGGTTCAGTAAAATATGTTTGTTAAACCTAAATAATGTATTTAAAAAAAGTACTTTTTCTTTAGTGATGTATGATGTTGAGGACTACGTGATCCAGGACTGTGATCTACTAACGCGACTAATACATTTGTCAAAAATTTCAACTTCAATCACAGCACGCATTTAATAAGCAACTTACGGCTCACTCATTGACGTCCACTTGCATAA
>CM049815.1:173286-253408 GCA_027422405.1 Ptychobarbus kaznakovi
TCTGTCTCTTTTTCACTTAAAAGGATTGCGTTTATAAATATGTACATATTTTCAAAATATATGCTGTATGTGTGTCATTATATATACAAAATAAATCTACACAGTCACACACATATATTTTATGAAAAAAACTTTTAATTTGGATTGATTAATTTGATTGTTGTTTGACATACACACAATTTTAAATCTCAGGTCCATTTTAGCTGTGGTTGGTACAAAAATGCCACGTTACTGCTTATTTTATTTGGCGACACTGTAAACACAGCGTCCCGTATGGAGTCCAGCAGTGAAGGTATTTGGGAAAACGCAGCTGTTTGCACGGAGTCAATTAGTAATTGACCCTGTTCGCCATTTCTGGGGAATGGATTCTTGTAAATATTTGCACTGTTTTATTGGCTAAAATGTAATAAAACTGAATGTTGGATCCAAGTATTTCCCTTTCTTGAACTTCTGTAAAGCTCAAACGAAGCTAAAGCTTTCTATCACATATGCTTTTCAATGTCTAATAATTGTGTTATGATGTTGACAGCTTTAAAGATCCAGTGCAGTGGCTCTACAGCAGATCTTCTACACACACTTGGTGGATATGTATTGATGTGTCGTGGGTCTCTCAATGTGAAGGCAAAGCCTGAGACACGCTGCATGATTTTAGCAATCGTATAAGATCATTGCATGTCACAATGTGCGACATGGATCTAATGAACTTGGATCTAATGAACGATGTTGACACCTATTGACTCATACACTACGACGCACGTTACTATGGAAGAATAAATGTAGCATGCCCAAGTAGTCCGGACTCCGATCCGGACCCGGAGGGAATTCAATCCGGACCTGCCTCCATTTTGTATTTCAAGAGCACTAATCATATTTCCTACTTTGATAAACGCATGTTAAACTTGTAAATCATTTGTTTAGTTTTTAAATATCTCTTTTTTGAGATGGTCCGAAATGAAAGTGTAGGCGAGATATTGAAACTTTTCATGACATTTGTCATTGCATCCAGTGAGATGACATTTAAATTAGGGTTTATTACTTATGCATGTTATGTACGCTACTGTATGTTTATTAAAAACAAGTTTTGTAATAAATAATTGTTCCGCTCCGAACCTTTGACACTGATGAACATTCAGATTTGGACCTTTGAATATTGACTTTGAGAATCCCTGCCTTATGTGATAAACAAAAAAGAGCACAATAAATAATTCTTTAGCAGTTGTACGTTTTATGTTTACTGAAAAAAGTTGAAGCGGTGAAAAAGGAAGGCATAAGAGCTTGAGATAAGCAGTTTTATGTCTCAGTGCCATGTCACGTTGATTTCATATCACATTTGTATTGGCTGGTCAATAGAAAACACACTGTGTGGTGATCATGCTGGACCGTAGGCTATCTTATCTTTGGTCGCAAGACTGTGACAACGGCCATCTTTGAACCTCTCTCACTGTAGGCCACAGCACCACCGATTAGGAGCCACGGTCACAGAAATCTTTCATCTAGGACAGCCAAATATCGTGCAGTGTGTTTTGGGTTTAAGATGCTCAGTACATTGTTTATACAGCAATTGTCTGTGCATGCAAAGAAGCCATCCACAGAGCTATTATTTTTCCTGTCATAATTTAGCTTGGCAAAATATTTCAGGTACTCACTATGGTTGCCATCAATACCTTCTCAATACTCACAAACTCTGCATACCACAAAAGCCATAAAGAAGGAAGATGATGGGACAACAATGAAATGAGAGGACAATATATTTACATGCTTTTGCATTGTCTTGCAAAACTTTTGTGCTGGAAATAATATGAGGTGGAAGGAAAACTATATTTCACTGCTTTTGTGGGCAAAGTTTCTAAGGGAAATGCTCTAGTCTTGTGAGTGAAACAAAGTGAAAGTGACTGAAGGTCCTTTTAAGCAAAGTCGTGTTACTTAGCGGCCATCTTTGAAAAACATCTCGGGTGTTTATTTCAGTCATGCAAGTATAGGAGACACAATACTTTTTAATAATGCAATTGTTTTGTGAGATAATGCAAATTTTCTGTGTGTAATGCCAACATTTTGTAAGCAAACACAATGATTTTGAAGAAAAGCAATACTTTTTTGACAATGCTGATGTTGTGCGAGCGCATGGAAATTTTATCAGGGGGACGCAATAGTTTTGAAAGCTAATGCTAAGTTTGGGCAATACAATAGTTTTGCAAGAGAATGCAGCATTTATTGAGGAAACATAACTCTTTTTTGACATATCACAAACCTTTCGTGAGATTGTTATCAGAGGAACTCAATATTTTTGCGAGAGAAGACTTTTTTTCAGGGTTATGCAAATATTTTGTTAGCAAATTCAACGTTTCTTGAGGAAGAGCAACACTCTTTAGACAAACATTTTTCTGGGGAATGTGATATTTTTGTGTGAGAATGCACATTGTCTCAGGGTTATGCACAATTTTTTTTTTTAAATGCACATGTTTCACAAGAAATTGCTAAGTTTCTCGATATATTTGTGAGAGAACACAAATAGTCTTTTTTGAACATGGTATTAACTCTTGAAAATATGTAATTGCTAATGAGTAGTGAGTGCTACGAGAAGACATTTGTTGAAATGATTTGTTTGCTCATCCTCTATTATTTATTTGTAGTATTTATAATTATTTTATTATCATAATATTTTATACTATTCATAATAGATGTGATCTTTTTATTCATAAACTGATCTGTATTTTACAGACCTTACAACCAAATCAATCTGCTATTGATCTTTTTCTTCCTGAGATGATGGTACGGTCCCCTGAGTCTGAACTGCAGACCTTAGCACAGCTGTGATTGATCTCAATTAGGACTCGGCCTCAGCTGGCTTTTGTGTTTTCACTTAAGTGATGTCTGTCTGTTCATTATGCACAAGTGAATACACATCTCTGCTCTGTCGCTCTCCCCCCTCTTTCTATCTTTTGTATGATGCTGTCCTTCAGAGTTTTCTGTTTGAGATATACTGGAGGAGATTTACTAATTGTGACTTTTTGTGACTTTTTGTTAAACAGGGGTAAGGCGAAATTACAACTTGGTGGCTGAAGGGCAAAAAGAAGACCCACAGACTATTTGTTCAGTGAAGACGAACCTTTGGGTCTTCCTGTTCCTGTTAGCAGTTAAACGTATGTGCTACGGTCATGACAGAAACCTTAACAGATAAATAGACCGTTTAGCAGATATGCGAGTTGACTGTGTATAAGTATGTTTCATTTGAATGCTGTTACATTTTAATTCTGCTATGCTGAAATATTGCTGCTGTTATTGATTTGTGTAGGCTATTAGACAAGATGTTGTATATGTTGTGTTTGGAATATTTTAAAACGTCTTTGTCATATGAAGGGCAAATGTGTTCGTAGAGACAACTTCTCATTAAATATTTATGGTTATTTTATCTTCAGTGCATAGTTTGTATAGAGTAGATATGCTGGAATAAAATGTCCAAACTGATTTGTTTAATGTAAATGTTCTTATAAATATGTAGTTTTACAGTGATAAACTATATTTTAGCACTAAGTTACTAAACTATCACTATATCACAATAAATTACGATACTTTATTACAGTACTAATCTATTTTAGTGTTTAGCCCCTGCATTGACTGCGGCGATGCCTATTGGTGGGCATTCTACAGGGGTGCATGAGTTAAACCAATGACACACCCTCGTTTTCGTTGCATGGCAACGCATTAGCTTGTGAGTGTTTTCGTTCAAGGTTGTGCTGCAGAAGGCGCCTGCATCAATGTTACGACGTGCCACGTAAGATACTTTATTACGCAAATGATCTGGAAAATATGTATCAATCCGTGCTGAATGTCGGGAAATGAAGCTGACAAACCTCACGAGTGCTCTTGAATGCCAAAAGATACGCAGTAAGTGAACCGCTGATGGTTTGCAACTGAAAGTCCTCTTTTGTTAACCACATCTGTATGCGATTCTGAAACGCTTTTATGGCGCATAATCATTTTACATTTAGTTATTTAGCAGACGCTTTTATCCAAAGCGACTTACAAACGAGGACATTATAGAAGCAATCAAAACCAACAAAAGAGCAACAACATGCAAGTGCCATTACAAGTCCTGGTTAGCCTAACGCAGTACACGTAGGAAGGTTTTTATTTTATTTTATTTTTTTTATTAAGAAAAGGAGTATATAGAATATAGAAAAAAGACACTTAGTGCTAGTAAAAGCTAGCAGTTAGAGAATAAAGATGCAATTGATAGAGGGTCAAATGTTTGAGAGAAGGCCCATCATTTTAGAGGGGAGGAGCATTTTCAGATTTGGATTAAAGATTATGAAGGCAAACTCATTTTTTTGTGGATTAACTTGCATGGATGAACTGTTCACCACAAAAATAGAAAAGTGCACTAACAAAATAAATATAGTACATTTTGATTTCAAGCAGACTTTAACAAGCCATTAACTACGACTTTTGCTTTAATAAACTCATAATTTTCTGCTTATTAATAGTTAGTAAGGCAGTTGTTTAGGTATTGGGTAGGATTAGGGATGGTCATGCAGAATATGTGCTTTATAAGTAATAATAAACCGCCAATATGTTAACAATAGGCATGCTTGATAATAACCAAATACTGTATCCCTATATAGTGGGAATTGGTCTCTATACTAAAGTGTTACCGTTTTTCTCTTTTATGGAACTTGACAAATGTGGTAACAGCAGGTTTGGAGTGCTAAGGCTGAGTAAATAACAACATTATGTCTAGGCAAATCAGTTGCATTGGCATATTATTCAATTTTTCAGCTCAAAGGTGAGGAAAGTAAGAGATTTTAGCCGGCGCTCTAGATAACCAAAGTCTCGTGGGGAAAGGGAAAGATTAGGCGACTCAAAATAATGTGAAAAGTTATTTTAAGGACAGGTTCCCCTCCTAACCTAATTTAGAGAGCAGTATTCGCATTCACTCAGAACCAGTACCGCATGTATATGAGACAAACCTTTACAATGAATCGTACATTTCCTGACTATGCATTATTTTATACAGCTAACTATTTAGATGTTCCTCATTCTTTTCTAGAACAGATAGGTATTATTGACTAGAATGTCTCCTTCAAGACTCTACGCGGCATCAGTCATGCCTCTTCTGCCTTTAAGCTCTTTCAATGTCTCAAGCAACCTCTGCACGGAAGAGAATGTCTCTGAGTGCATTCTATACATCAATAAGGTAAGCTCACTTTTTAATTTTTTGCAACTTGTCTTTTGAGTTTGAAGAAAAAGAATCTTGTTGAAGAATCTACAACCCGAATATCCGGAAATGTTGGGATTAAAAACGAACACCTAAAAACTAAAATACTTTCAAATTACATGAGCCAATATTTTATTCACAATAGAACATAGATAACATAACAAATGTTATGGAGAAACGGAGAAATTGTACACTTTTATCCACTAAATGAACTCATTTCAAATTTGATGCCTGCTACAGATCTCAAAAAAACGTAAAAAAATCTAGAATTTTTAAAAAGATTCAGCTGGGAGAACATATAGCAACTAGGGGTGGGAATCTTTAGTCACCTCACGATTAGGGGTGGGAGAAAAAATCGATCCATCGATGCATCACAATTCTCTCTCCAACGAATCTGGATCAATTCTGAGAATTTCAGAATCGATTCTGAGCTCACAGGTGCATCTCAATAAATTAGAATGTCGTGGAAAAGTTCATTTATTTCAGTAGTTCAACTCAAATTGTGAAACTTGTGTATTCAATAAATTCAAGAAGTAGTTTAAGTCTTTGGTTCTTTTAATTGTAATGATTGTGGCTCAAATTTAACAAAAACCCACCAATTCACCTTCCATTTGAGGATGCCCCACAGATGCTCAATAGGGTTTAGGTCTGGAGACATGCTTGGCCAGTCCATCACCTTTACCATCAGCTTCTTTAGCAAGGCAGTGGTGGTTATAATGTTGGAATACTGCCCTGCGGCCCAGTCTCCAAAGGGAGGGGATCATGCTCTGCTTCAGTATGTCACAGTACATGTTGGATATTGTGGTTCCCTCAATAAACTGTTGCTCCCCAGTGCCGCCAGCACTCATGCAGCCCCAGAGCATGACACTCCACCACCATGCTTGACTGTAGGCAAGATACACTTGTCTTTGTACTCCTCACCTGGTTGCTGCCACACACACTTGACACCATCTGAACCAAATAAGTTTATCTTGGTCTCATCAGACCACAGGACATAGTTCCAGTAATCCATGTTCTTAGTATGCTTGTCTTCAGCAAACTGTTTGCGGGCTTTCTTGTGAATTATCTTTAGAAGAGGCTTCTTCTGGGACGACAGCCATGCAGACCAATTTGATGCAGTGTGCGGGCTTATGGTCTGAGCACTGACAAGCTGACCCCCCACCCCTTCAACCTCTGCAGCAATGCTGGCAGCACTCATACGTCTATTTCCCAAACACAACCTCTGTATATGACGCTGAGCATGTGCACTCAACTTCTATGGTTGACCATGACGAGGCTTGTTCTGAGTGGAACCTGTCCTGTTAAACCGCTGTATGGTCTTGGCCACCATGCTGCAGCTCAGTTTCAGGGTCTTGGCAATGTTCTAATTACCTACGCCATCTTTATGTAGAGCAACAATTCTTTTTTTTTAGATCCTCAGAGAGTTCTTTGCCATGGGGTGCCATGTTGAACTTCCAGTGACCAGTATGAGAGAGTGAGAGCGATAACACCAAATTTAGCACACCTGCTCCCCATTCACACCTGAAACCTTGCAACACTAACGAGTCATATGACACCGGGAAGAAAAAATGGCTAATTGGGCCATATTTAGACATTTTCACTTAGGGGTGTACTCACTTTTGTGGCCAGCGGTTTAGATATTAATGGCTGTGTGTTGAATTATTTTGAGGGGACAGCAAATTTACACTGCTATACAAGCTGCTATGCTATGCTATGCTGCTATGCTCACTACTTTACCCTCCATTTTAACAAAGTGTATTTTCTTCAATGTTTTCACATGAAAAGTATAATCAAATATTTACAAAAATGTGAGGGGTGTACTCATTTCTGTGAGATACTGTATATATTCGTGCTGTCAAGTGATTAATCATGATTAATCGCATCCAAAATAAAAGTGTTTGTTTACAAAATATATGTGTGTGTACTGTGTATATTTATTATGTATATATAAATACTAGTGGTGTCAAAATTAATGCGTTAATGCGTTACTGCTGCCTCTGTCTCTTTTTTTCTTTAAAAGAATTGCATTTATTTAGATGCAGAACGTCTTTATGACCACATCAAATGGGAGACGTTTCAGAAGCGCGCTCCATCGTCTCTTCGCGAGGCGCAAGTGAAACGAGCGCGGAAAAGATACTATGCACAAAGGTGCTAGCGCACGCTGTAGCCTGTATAATTTCATATCAAACAGTGAAAGAAACTACATGCATGCAATGTCATAGTTATGCCATCAGTTAAGGCATGAAGTTACCAAAAAGGTGATTAAAGCTGTCTTAAAACTGTGTGCATGCATTCAATATGTTATATATGGATCACATTTAAGAAGATGTCTCTGAAATGGTTTTAAAAACTGTCCTGAGGCACCCCAGCATTGTCTTCCTCATCTAAAACACCAGATTCAACTCGTATGCTCATTAATGGAGACTTTAAGACCTGAAGTGGGTCAGAAAATGTAAAGAGAGTTGTGAGAAAATAAGATGCGTGTCAGACCTGCGTGTTCAGCAGCAGCACCTTTTAAAGCAATAGCAGGCAAATAAGCTAATGACCAGCAGCTGTGATGTCTATTAATCCAAGAATAAAAGACAAAAAATAGGAAATCAATAACTTTTATAGCTTTAAGGGGTTCATCTATATTTAATTTAGAACTTAGTGTTTGAAAACTATTAATTTTCTGTATATTTCTGCTGAAAGGCACAAGTAGCTAAATATGTTATTATAATGGCTTCGTGTGAAGATTGTTTTAAGTTCACTTAAATTAGAATTGAAGTCTAATAAATGTTAAAATTGATAGCTCTCAATCATACTGTAATGCTGAATGGCTACAGTCACTGGTTAAATATTCAGGGGAAAAACTATTATAAAGAGATCAGTAGTATTGATTTCAGTGATGCTGGCCTTCAATCATATAAAAAAGATGCCATTAAAGAAATATACAAATATACTGTCTTTATGTTGTTTGTACATTGTACATTTGAAGATTGAATGTGAAGATTGAAGTCAAATCTTGTGATTAGCATTCAAATTCGGCACATATTTCTGTTAAAGCTACGGATATCAGAACAAACGCCACTGATGCAAAAACCAGGAAAAACATTGTTCAATAAACACACATCACCACCATTCACTGTGGATTTAACATAACTACAGGAGCAACTTGTGGCAAAAATGGTCTAATGTTTTCGAGTGTTTTTAAATGATTCACACAACTTTTCCCAGCACTTCAAAGCTTTAAGTATTACCACATTTGAAAGTAATTTTTAAAGTGATGAAATTATTTGTTCGTCCTTCATAGGTTGCCTCCATTTATAAAACTAAATTTCATAATGAAGCAAAGCAAACACTTATTTAAAATAAAAAGGACATTAAATGACCAATATATGGTATTATACTAATATATTAGCTTATAGGCTTATTAGCCATTTCCACTCCCTATATACATATATATTAATATTATTTAGCAAATTATATTTAGACATTATGAATGACAGTAATAAAAGTTCATTTTATCTGCATCTCAACTACCCAGACAGCACAAGTAAATCTGTAAGACGTCTGCTAAAGATCTGAGAAACATCTGCCTTATAATCTGATAAACGTCTCAGAAGCAGTTTTACATGCATTCTAATAAATGTCTATTTGACGTCTGACAGGAAATTCTTAGAGACATATTGCAGATTAGCAAACACCCTAAATGCAGACATCTCTGAGATGTACATGTGCAGTTAGGGTGAGTGCTTTACTGTCAGGTGCTGGTGCCACCTTCTGTAGAACTTAATGGCACTGGTGTCCTCAAATGTTAGTCTGGAGCCCTACGATGGTTCTCGAAGTCAGAACAGTTTTAACAATGTTAGAAGAATGTTGTCCATTAAATATTTTCACTACAAAGCAATAAGAAATGCAGCAAAATCATTGCAAATTTTGAGAAAAGCCACAGCAAAATCAGTCAATTTAGGCTGCAAAAATCAGAAAAAATCCTGCAAAATCGTGGAGGGACTGTTTAATGTTAGGTCACTTAGTGTCACGGTAACCATCTCTGTCACCTAATCCGGACTACACTTCCCATCATCCCTCTGGCTTCTCATCTGCTCATTGTCACTAATCATCCAGTCACAAGCACCAGCTGTCTCTCATTCCACTTGCACTGGTTAAAAGGACTCACCTCACACACACAGATTGTCTAGTCTTGTCTAAGACCTTCCAAAGATTTGCCTTGGATTGTTACTCACCTGAAGTATACTCACCTGATGTATCGCCCGTCCCTTGTCTTCAGTCATCAGCCCTGTGTCTCCATCTCCAAGTGTCGTAAAGTCTCCCTACAAGAAGGGAAAGTGTTTCCCTCTTCATCAAGTCCTGTCAACATGTGTGTGTGGCTCTTTACCCGTCTGATCTTCCTCTTGCTCCATCTGCTATGCTGTTGTGTTAAAAAAAAGCCTGCTTGAAATTTACTCACAATCTCTCTGGTCTGTGTACCCCGTGACACCTACCCCGTGGACCTTCATCCACCCCATTAATCGCGACTAATTAAAAAAAAATTGTGACTAATTAGTAAATGTTTTAATCGATTGACAGCATTAATAAATATACAAACAAGGAATAATATATTAAAAATATTTACATGTGTGTATATATATATATAATATATATTCTTATATTTTATATTATACATAAATATATAAACAACATATTTTTCTTAAATACACTGAACAAAATTATAAACACAACACTTTTGTTTTTATCCCCATTTTTCTTGAGCTTAACTCAAAGATCTAAGACTTTTTCTATGTACACAAAAGGCCTATTTCTCTCAAATATTGTTCACAAATCTGTCTAAATCTGTGTTAGTGAGTCCTTCTCCTTTGCCCAGATAATCCATCCACCTCACAGGTGTGGCATATCAAGATGCTGATTAGACAGCATGATTATTGCACAGGTGTGCCTTAGGCTGGCCACAAGAAAAGGCCACTCAGTGATTTTATCTGAGTTTTATCAGACGGCACAATGCCACAGAGGTCACAAGTTTTGAGGGAGCAGGCAATTGGCATGCTGACTGCAGGAATGTCCACCAGAGCTGTTGCCTGTGAAATTAATGTCCATTTCTCTACCATGAGCCGTCTCCAAAGGCGTTTCAGAGAATTTGGCAGTACATCCAACCGGCCCCATGTGTAATCACACCTGCCCAGGATCTCCACATCAAGCATCTTCACCTCCAAGATCGTCTGAGACCAGCCACCCGGACAGCTGCTGCAACAATCGGTTTGCATAACCAAAGAATTTCTGCACAAACTGTCAGAAACCGTCTCAGGGAAGCTCATCAAATGCTCGAGTGGCCCATGGTGGCGGTGGGGTTATGGTATGGGCAGGCATATGTTATGGACAACGAACACAGGTGCATTTTATTGATAGCATTTTGATTACACAGATATACCATGAAGAGATCCTGAGGCCCATTTTGGTGCCATTCATCCATGACCATCACCTCATGTTGCAGCATGATATTGCACGGCCCATGTTGCAAGGATCTGTACACAATTCCTGGAAGCTGAAACATCCCAGTTCTTGCATGGCCAGCATACTTACCAGACATGTCACCCATTGAGCATAATATTTGGGATGCTCTGGATCGGCGTATACGACAGCATGTTCCAGTTCCTGCCAATATCCAGCAACTTTGCACAGCCATTGAAGAGGAGTGGACCAACATTCTACAGACCACAATTAACAACCTGATCAACTCTATGCGAAGGAGATGTGTTGCACTGTGTGAGGCAAATGGTGGTCACACCAGATACTGACTGGTTTTTGGGCCCCCTCAATACAGTAAAACTACACATTTTAGAGTGGCCTTTTATTGTGGCCAGCCTAAGGCACACCTGTGCAATAATCATGCTGTCTAATCAGCATCTTGATAAGCCACACTTGTGAGGTGGATGGATTATCTCCGCAAATGAGAAGGGCTCACTAACACAGATTTAGACAGATTTGAGACAAATAGGCCTTTTGTCTACATAGAACAAGTCTTAGCTCTTTGAGTTCAGCTCATGCAAATGGGGGCAAAAACAAAAGTGTTGCATTTATAATTTTGGTCAGTGTAATTACGTGAGTAAAAACATGTTATTAAATATAAAGCATCCCGTTCGAGTTCAGGCAGGCCATGTCAGTCAAGCTTGCATCAGCTGATAGACAGCGGCTCCTAATGTCAGGGGCGAAGCCATCATTTCAGAAGTGAGGGGGACAGAAATGTTATATGTATATATATAGTGAGGACTGTAGATACGGCTTTGGATGCGACTAGCTCAGGGAGTCCTGTACATTGTTCGGTTCCGGTAGAGCCAGTGCAGCCGGGCACCTGGGTGACTGTGAGGCGGCCTAGTTGCGGGTCAAAAAAACACTGCTCTTTCATTCTGATCAAAACATCAAACAGGTTCTCCCCACTCAGTGATGCACCCACTGAGAAACCTGATGAAGTGCTCTAGTTATTGGCAATTCTATTGTACAGAACGTGAAAATAGAGATACCAGCCACCATAGTCCATTGTTTACCGGGAGCCAGAACACTTGACATCTTGGGAAATTTAAAAGTATTGGCTAATGCTTAATGTAAATGCAGTAAGATTGTTATCCACATCGGCGCTAATCTTCATCCCTCCTGGGGTGGTGCCGCTCTTCTCTCAATAAATATGGCACATAGTCTTAGAGTTCGTACTTGACTAACTGGAGCCCAGTCAGGATGCAGATAGACTGGCTAAACCAACCGTCTTCTAGCCGCCTCACATCCCAGAAGTCAGTTAATTCTCAGCACATAGAGTTGGTTTGTTCTTTTTTTCTCTTTTCTAACTTGTAAAAAACGGTAGCTTTTCCTAAAATTGTAATGTTAGTTTACAACATGTTTGACAAGCGTCTTATGCTGCTGTTTAATGATCTGATTTTTTTTATCGCTGTAAGATATTCAGTAGCTACTTTTTATTTTATTTTATCACTTATAAGGTACAGTGTTGGGGAGTAACTAGTTACATGTAATGGAATTATGTAATTTAATTACAAAATAAAAGTAATTGCAATTAGTTACAGTTACTAAGAAAACATATGTAATTAAATTACAGTTACTTATGAAAATTCTAAGGATTACAAAGGGGGTTCATTCTAAAAAATGTAACACTCCCACATACAGATTTAATAATTTGTTTTCATAAATTGCAGTGACTGTTCTAAAATATGAATCACCAATGTTTCAGAAATGTATAACATGCTTATCCGATAACTTTCCTATATGGGTTTATGTATATGCTTTATTTTTTAAGATTAACTGTGTTTTTTTCATGCCAGTGTTTCCTGTCATAGCTATGCAAAGATTCATTTCAAAAAACAGTATCATAGCTATTAAACTATTTCTTGTTATGATTTTAAATCTGCATTTAACCTCTGAATAACTTTAAAGTAAGTCACATTTTTCAGTGGCTGTGCTTCAAAGAGGACATCAGATGCCCATTTTCCACAAGTTGTTATGATTCTTTAGGGTCTTCTTGAAATGGTCTCGGTGGTCGTGTAAAACAACACCCTTTTAACCTTGTCAAAAACAGCTCTGTTCACAGCGACTCGTTTCGGTGCATATCTCTTTACATGCTAATGAGCACTACTCACCCCTCACCTCTCTTCTGTGGAAGAGCAAAAAAATATAAAGCGCAGCTAGACATAAAATAATTTAGTGAAAGTGAAATGAAGTGACGTGTGGCCAAGTATGGTGACCCATACTCGGAATTTGTACTCCGCATTTAACCTATCCAAGTGCACACACACACACACACAGCAGTGAACACATATGCACACACCGTGAACACACACCCGGAGCAGTGGGCAGCCAATGTTGCGGCGCCCGGAGAGCAGTTGGGGTTTGGTGCCTTGCTTAAAGATCTCACCTCAGTCGTGGTATTGAGGGTGAAGGGTGGCTGGTGGGTGGTGGGTGGCTGGTAGCTGGTTATTCACTCCAAAATCAAAATGGCTTGATAATTGGTTTTCGGGGGATTAAAAGAAAAAAGGAGTGAATTTGTATCATTGAATGGTGTGTCCACATACTGCTAAGACACATTTATATGCAAATAAAGATATTTTGCATCCAATGTCTCATTTAAAATTAAAATACTATAATCTTAATTCAAGTGATAAAGGATTTTGAAAGTCTGACAGTAATCAGTGTTGAGCACTACTCTAAGGTTAACCCTGCCTGGTTTACATGCTTGAAAATTATTAACAGTTGAAAACATTAGACATTTAGAAAAGTAATCAAAAATTAATCAAATGTAAATGCAGTTACATTACTTTAATAAAGTAATTGAAAAGTTACACTACTGTAATCTGTATCCTATTACATTTCCAAAGTAACCTTCCCAACACTGATAATATAAGACTACAATATTTTGACAAGTATTTAATGCTGTTGTTTTAACAAACGTGCCTGAATCATTTTGTTTTAGATGAGCGAACATGCTCACCTCTTCTTCTTTTTATGTAACTTTGTCAACTCTACCTTTCCTAAAATTGTAACGACACTTAAACACACGTCTTGACATGTTTTACAGTTTTCTGGAAATGTTTTTATTTTTTAGTATTTTTTATGTGGGTCATCAATCAAATTTTTAACATTTGTTATACTGTACTCTCTCTCTCTCTCTCTCTCTCTCTCTCTCGCATTGCTTATGAAAAAATGTAACGCAAATGTTAATGTGTAAATTTATATAGTAATGCGCAACTTTACTTGTTATTTCAGAAAAAATTAAAGTAATCGCATTTCCCCCAACACTGGTTATAACTATTACTTATTATTGTAGTGTTAATGTAAAATAAAAGGAGATCACACAGTTTCACTTGCAAGGTATTTATTAGCATTAAACTGCATTACATTATATACTGTACATGACAACAGCTGTAATACTTTCAATTAAACTGTCAAGGAACAATCAAATATACATTAACAGAGCTCAACATTTTCTTCTGAAAAATGTAAAATTTTATGTTTTTGTCTTATTCATCCTTGATTTGTTTCTGGGTCCAGGAAAGAATGTCCTCGTCAATATGAATAGAAAGAGATCCATCTGGATTGATGGGAATACCGAAGGGGAGAGGCATACGCATTCTTGATAGTGTCATCTAGAGCAGCAGGGAGAAAAAAAAATTTAGTGTGTTTTATTTTTATATCTTGATGAGATATAATAATTTAAAGGGAAAGTATTTCACCTCTGGAATCCTGACAATGACATTCAAGGACCTCTGAGTTGGTAAGGCTACAGTAAGTTCAATCTCTTTCTCACTGTTCGTGGCTCTTTCAAGTCTGAATCCCGTCTGGAGAGCTGCCATGGGGAGGTGTTTGGACAGCCTAATTGGGATAGGATACACAGATAACAATTATTAAATCAGTGTCATTTTCTACATTACTTCATACATTTGTTGTTCTGTGCTGATGAACGTTACTTTTTAGCATAGGTGGTGGCAATAATCGGCAGCCTCTCCCATTCCAGCTCTAAACGCGCAGCAGGGAATTCACCCAGTACACCAGCCTCAGCTTTAACAGTGACTGCATACTGCCGGCACTCTAGACCCCAAGCAACCTTGGTCTGAAAAACAGATTTATGCTCACTTTAACATGAAATAACATATACCAGCGATTATTTTTTTTTGCTATTCTTCCTGTCTTACAGTGACTTTGTGCTTGCTCAGCAGAACGCTGTCAATACAGATCTTCTGCTTGTCATTTTTGTCAATGGAAGTAAAAACAAGTTGCACTCTTCCGGTTGATTTGTCAAAGTAAGCAGCAAGTTGGTAACCCAGTGGATTTTGGTCAGCTGTCACAGCACGAACAATAACAGCAAAAAGAGGTGGAATTGTATTTCCGAGGAACTTATCCTGAAAGCATAAATCATACAAAAATTTAATGGGACATATTTTACCTTTGTGTTTTGTTTTATTATGATTAAACAAATGACACTAATTGATTCACCTGTTTCTGGATACGCTCTAAACTAACTCTGGCACTTCCACTGCTAACTCCCTTTGAAGCACCATGGGGTGCCAAGTACTGCAATCAAAATAAGGTTATAAACATAAGTCTGGTCATCTACAGCAACTATATTGTTACCAATATAATTTTTAGTAGTTACCCGATCTTTGTGGAATTTCCTGAAAGGCTCCATGATGGTGGCAGTCTGAAAATCCATATAAAATGAATCAGTGTAAATTAATATACATTCTTATGACACATACATTGGCGATTTAACCAACACATGACATTCCTTGTCCTCACCTCAGTTGTGCGAGACCTGGAGGAGCTTGAACTGCTGCTGCTGCTGCTGCTGCGGCTTCTGCGGCTTCTGCGGCTGCTGCTGCTGCTTGTGCTTTCAGAAGAGAAGGTCCTGTTTCTATCTTCAGTTTCCAGGATTTCCTTCAGTCTCAACAGGAAAGCCTTTCCTTCTGGAGTCTCCTCATCAATGATAGTGATTTGATTAGGGAGCCTATCGGCAGCTCTAGGACCAAACTGGACTTCAAGCTCCAGTCTTTCAACTGTAGGACCATCCGCTAAAGCCAAAACAACAAACCCTTAATTATCGTTTTATTTGAAAATCCTTGAGTTTCGTGAATGTAATAATTTATGTAAG
The DNA here is from genome assembly GCA_027422405.1 of Ptychobarbus kaznakovi. Lineage (NCBI taxonomy): Eukaryota > Metazoa > Chordata > Actinopteri > Cypriniformes > Cyprinidae > Ptychobarbus > Ptychobarbus kaznakovi. The sequence continues at coordinate 189,144 of CM049815.1, forward strand.
TATACCTCTTGCCACTGTAGCAAGGGCTGAGTGGTGTCCAATTATGTAGAACAGAGGAGAATTTTTGATAAAAGCAGCATTGTGAGAGTGCACCTCAACGCATCCCTTGATTTCAATGTATGGAACAGCAAGACAGAGAGTCTTGTCAAATGGAGCAGGAGCTCTCACATGATCCTCAGATGGCATCTCAGAGGACTGGAAAGAAAAAATAAATATATCAAGAAGACTTTCCACTTTGGAGCTTGAAGCAAATTTGTTTTTCCAAATGTATATTTAAAGCTTACCAAATCACCACCATGAGAATTTTGGGTATTTTGTAGGGACAACTCGGGTACAAAGGGTGCAGTCCTTTCAGCACTAGGATCTTCAATGTTTCTGACCACAGCAAGTGTCTCAAAGCTGCCATAAAATTAAAAGATACTTTCACAAAAGAACAGTCATGACAAACAACTTTTTATTCACTGGCTTCACTAAGGTTCCATTACCTAAAAGTAGCAATATGTTCAGGAACCTCAACAGGCAGAGCCTCCACCTTGTAGTTGCCCTTGAGAATGTCTGCTCTTACAGACACTTTTCCAGGAGCAATCATACGCATCTTTCCTCTCATCATAACAGCAGCTTGGATCAAGGCAGTGTTCACTCCCATCACAGCAAAGGTCTGGAGAGCAATACTGAAATAAGAATAAGGGAAAATGTTTGTAAAACTGTTGCTGTGTACATTATATCTCATCTTCATGAATGTAGCTGCAACAATTTACCTTGGTCTAGCTTCAGCTTGGAGTTGAATATCAGTCTGCTTCAGCTGCTCAAGGGTCATAGTCTCAATCTCCTCAGGGAGAGGAGGTGTAATGGTGGCCTGAACTAGTAGGATGAATGGAACAATATCAACCTAAGTAATGACCCCCTCATATCAGAAGAAATGATATACAATTCTAAGAAAACACATACCATTGACACTTGCAGCAGCAACAGCAGCAGTGTACAAACTGAACTCCATGGGTAGACCAACTGCAGTTGGCAAGATACGACGCACTTCAGCTGCAAGCAGGGGTTTGGCATACTGCAAGGAAATTCCTTTCTGCAAAGCTTCAAGTGCCCCCTTCAACAGTTGATGTGCTTTGGGTCCAGTCACAATCTGGGGATAGAGTTTATGACAATCATAATTCTAATAATGAGAATTATTTGTGAGACAGATCTAAAAAAATTAAGTAATGAAAGATTAGAGATAAACTACTACACAATACCGGCATAGCTTCTTCAATGATGGTCTTGTCAATCTTGAAAAAAGCCACTTCTTGTCCAAATAATTTGATGTAGCCGGAAGCCAATGGCTGATTTTTTGGTAAGTCCTTCCAGTTTGTGAGCTTAATAAGTAATACACATTTTTCCAATATCATGATTATTATTTTATTTACAAGTATACATTATACAGTACATTATATAATGTATAACATTGTATAACATTGGACATGAAAACGTACTGCTCTCAGGGTGCGCTTAATCTTTGTGATACGGTCAACACTTTCATCTGCAGCAGGAGATTTCAGAAGAGCCTCCTGGATTCCTTCAGTTCTCACACCAATCTGTTTGAGAGCATGAATTGAGTGAAGGCTGAAAACATTTTTAAACCATGAATCAGATTTAAAAAAATGATCTTGCCCACCTCAAGCACATCAGCAGCAGCTCCAGCCAGATAAGCACGTGCTTTAGCTACAACCGCTCTGGGCAGGATGGTGGCAGCATCATTGATCATGTAGGCACTGCCAGCAGCTCCAACCATAAGTGGAGCTGCACAGAGACATAGGTAAGAATACAATTCTTGCAATCTTCTATGTCAGGAGAATTTTTGTATGTTTTAAGAAACACCCAACACACCATTTATTAGCTCTTTTAAATGTACAACACTTACTATGATAGAAGTCCAGCTGAATGGCTCTGCTGAAACGTAAGCTAAGTCTGTCTAGCTTGCTGCTCATGAGCTTGATGGCAACATTAGCTGCATCAGCACTGAAATAGACAACCATTATTACTTGTGGCCTATGCTCATTTGACATGATACAGGATATTTATGAAAAAAATTTTTTTCTTACACAGCAGCCATATCAGGAGCAGTCATTCTGGTCAATGACTTAATGTGGGAATAAGCAAAGCTCACAACATGCATGTTAGTTTCACTCTTCAAAGCACCAGCAAGACTGGAGACAAGAGCTACTGATGGCTTGGCCTCAAACAACACAATACATGCAACCATGCGCACTTCTGGGTGAAGAGATCTATCCAATACAAGCTGCAGGGCCACTGGCTGAACCTGTGGCAAGAAACAAGGTCAGTTTATTTTTGGAAGAAAATGGGTTGTTTTGCAGTAATTCATTCCTACAATGTCTGACACTTGCCAGCTTGGGTTCTTTCTTGGCAATGTTCCTCAGGGCCAAGATGGCATCAACATGGACTCTAAGGGGCAGAGATGTAGCTGCAGTTTTCAGTCCAGGCAGGAGTTTCATGATAGGTTTAAGACTAGCAGGGTGACCAGCATTGCCCATAACTTTAAGAGCCAAAGTGATTTCAGGAATGTTATTCTTAGAAGTTGCCTCTGCAGCAATCTCATGGATGGGCTGAAGAGATTGAGGCACATACAATTAGACAAACATTAACAAGTAAGTGACTGGTAGAAATGTAAGACTTGTTTACCCTGAGGAGCTCAGCAGAGCAAGTGGGAACTGCAACACAGTGCTTGGCAATCATGGAACCATATCCAAGCATTACAACTTCACGCAGAGCTGGGATTTTGGCAATTTTCTCATGCATAGCCAAACTCTGTTCAGCAAGATAAAGAAAATATTAGTTTAAATTAGGCAAGATTTGAAGAACAACATTTTGAGTCTAGTTAGATTTACTCACAGCTGTCAATTGGATAGTGTCCAAATCAGCAGTGACCATTTGCAGAGCAACCACAAGAGCCTGAATGAACTCTGGAACCATAAGTTCACCAGCTAGGAACTTCTCCTTGATGAATTTTAAAGTGACTGGTGTGCCAGCAGAGGGAAGAGCATCCAGGAGCCAGCGCCTACCAGAGTCATTGTTTAAAATAAATATATATAAAAAAATTGCCCTTAAAATTACTGTTGACAAATTTGTACCTGTAAACTGGTTCATTCTTAAACTGAGCCCAGATAGCCTTATAGTTCTCCATGGTGGAAACACGCAGGAGCTGGATGAGCTGAACAAACTTAAGTGGAGCATCATCATTGACCATGTCCACATTGTTTTCAACAAGGTGCTTAAGGACCTCGACAATCTAGAAGAGAGTAAGAGCTAATCTCATTTGACGTCTTCAGCATGGAACAAATGATTTGACTTGGAGATTGATAAAGTAAAACCTGGGCTGGTGCATCTCTGATCTTCATTAGTTGAATGGGGGTCTGAAGAACCTCAGTTGCAAACTCATATTGCAGGGATCCACGAGCCATGTAATCAGCTTTGATTGGATCAACTGGGTTCTTCCCAATCTCAACAAAAGTCAAGGTTTGTCTGAAACAAATAATTATTTTTGAAACTTCAAGTTAAAGTAATGAAATGTGTTGGGAATTTTGTTATTTCTCACAGAGGATCAGTCATACTTTGCTTCCATCTGGGCAGCACCATAGATCTCATTGAAGGGTGAAAACTGATGCACTTCCTGAACTGTTGCCTCAGTGATCAATACACCAGTGGAAGATGGTTTTAGGATGTAATTGTAAGTTGCCGTTTCAAGCAGACTCTTGACCCTCTGTTGAAAGAAAGGTATTTGACACATTTTTAATTTCTTAATTTATTGAGTAATTATTTCAAGTTTTTCCAGTCTTGTTCATTACCTCTGTGCATTCAGCAGACCTCTCGGTGTATGCCAAGCCAACGTCCTTCATGATTCTGTTCTGGCAGTGGCTCAGATCCTTAGACTTGGTGACAGTAATGTGGTTGGCCTTTGGATCCTCACTGATGACATACTGGGTCCTGCACACTCCTTGAACTCCAGCCTTGAAGGGCGAGCCAAAAAATAAGATCGCAGAACTCAAAAATTGCAGAACTTTCTTAATGCCTTCAAAAATGTACTCGGATTACTTTCTCACCTCTTGCAGCTCATAGATGTTCTGGGTCTTCTTGAGGTTGAGCTGAAGGATGTTGAGGATACCTCTGTACAAGTTCATGACTGTAGGGGAGACTCCCGCAGGGGCAAATACCTTTCCAACCACACCATTAGCATACTCAAACTTGATGGGAATCTGAAACTGAGCAGCCAGTGCTGAGGTGAGCTTAGTGGCAGGAACAAATGGATCCTTGGGCCAAATACCAGCATACTCGTGGATTAGAGGGTCCTTGAGCTGTAAGGGGACATTTTCCATTAAAATGAGGGGATTGTTGCTTTTATCATCCAATGATGGCATTTGTTGTTGTTGTTGTTTTCTTGCAGTGTGATCTAAAATCTGTATTTTTAAAATGGTCATTACCTTCATCAAGAAGGTGTTCTTGTTCATGGCACTGAGGTGAACCTTGCTGTTGACTTTTATACCTGCTCTGGCCAGACCTTCTTGAGGAAGACCGCCCAAGAGTAGAGCCTCATAGTTGTACACATAGGTTTTATCAGGGGCAAACTCAGGGACTGAAAAAGGTAGAGTATTTTTCGGAGTCTAAGCAAGAATGCAATAGTTGTAAAATAACCAGTTTAAACAGATACAAAATTACTTACCAAGGTTGATCTGTTGACTTGCTAAAAGAAACAAATGAGAGAATACACTTTGAAAATGGTTTGCATAATTTAGTTTTTAAAGAGGTCCTAAATTTACATAAAGAGAAATCTTTAGAAGAGAAAGAGGAACATCTTAAATTCAAAACATAACATTTCAGATTTTAACTTACCCACAAGGGCTACAGTCAGGGCAAGCACAACAGCTCTCATGGCTGGTGGTTTATGAAGAACACATCAGAGAAATCAGACTTTTATAGCGTTTTTTTGCTGACCAGGTATTATTATTTTTAAATAATTATTAATGAGGCCTTTGGTTGGTCAACTTATCTTAACATCAAGATCAATTAGGTTAGGTTACCCTGTCCTGTTATGTCATCCTCCAGAACAACGTTCAATGTCAGTTTTAAATGTGTTAAATTAAGTTCAAAAAGTTGTGGGAAAAGTAAATTTTAGTTCTTTCATACATATACATTTCAGAGAAGGATATATACAGCAGGGGAAAAACATGACATAACATTTCTATTTTGTCTTTGTATTAAACAGTGGTTTACTAAACAGATTGTGTCTCTGTCTTGAAATTAATTAAGATATAATTTCAATTTTCTTAAGGAAAAATGGAATCTAATGCTAATGCTTTAAACTACTGTATATAGAGAGTCCTACCTGCATATTAAATGAATATTAAAGCTTATAACTAACAACAAAGCCTAAATGATTAAATTCAATTGCAGTTTCATTTGAGATATACTGTTAAAATCAACCCTCAAATATAAAACGGTATAATAAATATTTATGGCTGATATGACTGTATACAACTATTTTTTTTACTGAACTGACAGGGTTGTAATGCAAAGACGTACGTTTACCTAAGAACAAGGACATAAACTTTTACATATTATTTAATAAAATGATTATATAAATACTGCTATCATTTTGATCATGTAATAAATAGTAGCTTTTCCTTTTTTAATGCAATTATTTTTTTTTTTTGCCCAATGCTTGAAGTCAATTTTTGGTAACACGTTATTTCAATAGTCCACTTTACACATTATACTAAAAGAAACTAACTTTGCAACTACATGTCAACTAGCAGTCATTAGAGTATTAGTAGACTGTCTGCTTAATATCTACTAACACTTTATTTTGATGGGTCCACAACATACAACATACTGACTATGAGAAACTTTGCAAGTATGTCAACCTATTCTACTAACACTAAACCTACCCTAAAGAGAGTTAGTAGACATGTAGTTGCAAATGTATGAGAATGAGTTGATTTGTAGTTACAAAGTTACTTATAGTTAGTAGAATGTCTAAAGTGGACTATCAAAATAAAGTGCATCCCAATTGTTTTTGTTTTTATTGCATTTCATACCCAGCACATATTCGTGCCCTGTCCATCTACAGTCACTCAAAGCATAGGCCAGCAACCTTGTTACATATGTTACCATTAAGAAAGCAACACTATTAAACAGTATGTTCACTATTTAATTTTAGAATTGTATTTTATTTTAGAAATGTTGAAGCATATTCTGCATGAAAACCATGTTTTTTTTTCCTAAATGCAGGCTTCAACCACACTATACAACTCAAGAGTGGTCTAATTTATTGGAAGAGGCAATCAGATTTGTTTTTATTCAGAGCAGAGGGTTACCCAGGAAAATGGTCTCCACTGTCTTGTAGGTTGCTACTATTCTATTGAATAGCCCAGTCTTATTTGCATGCCAATATTTCATTGCATATACACTTTGTTCAGGTTTTTTTTTTTTTTTTATTTTTTGCTCTCAAAGTACACAGTGTTAACAGATTTGGCATTAGATTATCAGTTTTAGGTTATGTTACCTTAGGCTCATGTCATCAAAACCTGAAAAAGTCAACATTAGAGTGAGGACCATGTCACAGTTTTACTCTAAATGTTTTCAGTTGTTTATTTAAAAATGTATTATTCTTAATACAAATAATTTTCAGTAGCTCATGTCAGAATTGTCATGATATGCTCTTCTAGTTCTATATATACAAATATACACATACTGTATATACATTTGCATACAGGTACATCTAAAAAAATAGAATATCATTAAAAAGGTCAATATTTTTTGTCACTCATTTCAGAAAGTGAAACCCATATTTGATATAGATTCATTACACATAGAGTGAAATATTTCAAGCCTTTATTTCTTGAAATTTTGATGATTATGGCTTACAGATAATGAAAACCCCAAATTCAGTGTCTCAGAAAATTTGATTATTACATTAGGTTTATCCTCTTGTGTTACATATTTTGCACTGTCTATTGAGCGGACCTGACCCGTCATCTGCATTGTTGGGTCTGGTGCCTCTCATCTTCGTCTTGACAATACCCCATGAATTCTTTGTTGGGGTTCAGGTCAGGCGAGTTTGCTGGCCAATAAAGCACAGTAACGACAGTAGCCATGGTCATTTAACCAGCTTTTGGTACCTTTGGTAGTGTGGGCCGGTGCCAATTCCTGCTGGAAAATTAAATCAGCATCTCCATAAAGCTTGTCAGCAGAAGAAAGCATGAAGTGCTCTAATCTTTCCTGGTAGATGGCTGCGTTGACTGTCGACTTCAGAAAACACAGTGGACCAACACCAGCAGATGACATGGCAGCCCAAACCATCACTGACTGTGGAAACTTCACACTTGACTTCAAGCAACATGGATTCTGTGCCTCTCCACTCTTCCTCCAGACTCTGGGACCTTGATTTCCAAATGAAATGCAAAGTTTACTTTCATCTGAAAAGAGGACTTTGGACCACTGAGCAACAGTCCAGTTCTTTTTTTCCTTAGCCCAGGTAAGATGCTTCTGACGATGTTTCTGTTTCAGAAGTGACTTGGTAGCCCTTTTCCTGAATATGTCTGAGCGCGGTGACTGTTGAAGCACTGACTCCAGCTTCAGTTCACTCCTTGTGAAGATCTCCAAAGTGTTTGAATCGGCTTTGCTTGACAGTATTCTCAAGCTTGCGGTCATCCCTTTTGCTTGTGCACATTTTCCTACCCAATTTCTTCCTTACAGTGAACTTTGCATTTAATATGCTTTGATACAGCACTCCTTAAACAGCCACCCCTTTCAGTAATGACCCTCTGTGATTTACCCTCTTTGTGGAGGGTGTCAATGATCGTCTTCTGGACCATTGCCAAGTCAGCAGTGTTCCCCATTATTGTGGTTTCGAAGAACAAGAGATACCCACAATTTAGAGGTCTGCGCAGGCTTTAAACTGAAGCCCGAACCCGGACCGTAACCGAGCGGTACAGTTAAATTTAGAGCCCGAACCCGACCCAAACCCAAAATCTTTTTTTTCACCCCCACACCGAATAGCCAATTTAAAAAAAAAATGCTGCATTTCACAATTACATGCAACGGTCAATAAACAAATACATGAAGAAACGGATTCATCAAGGCTCTGCCATTTCCAAGGCAAAAGAAAAAACACTTACCAGTTATGAAAGTTTATGAACATCAGGTGCAGCGGTCACATACATTCTGCCGAGTTTTTGAATGGTTGTATGGACAAGACGATAATTCTTCCACCGTGCAAATTATGGTCATTTTTGTCAGTTAAGGCTCATTAGCATTCGGCCTACTTTAAATCAGACACGGAGATGTAGAGCGGTAAGATCGTATTTATTTGAATTAATTAATAATTTCTTTGAATTAGCGATAGAGAGAGAGAGGGGGGGGGGGGATGAGTGTGTATGAACCTGCATCTGTACGTCTCTCTCTACAAGCAATGAGGCTTAGTTACTTCAAAAACAGCAATTTTACCCCCTCATTGCAGATAAATATAACATTGCGAGTCTGTAGTCTATCGAAGCTATTTTACTAATAAAAGTTTCCATGCTGTTTGTGCACTGCGTGATCTCTGATATCTTTGTGCAATCGTGTGTGTGTGTGCGTCTATGAAAGCAGTGTAGCCTCTGCATATAGTTTTGGTTTAGCTACAAACCCGAGCCCAACCCGAGTCCGAAGCTATCCATTAAACATTTACATGAATCCGACCTGAAACCAGAAAGTATTTGGGGACCCGTCGGGTAGCAGACCTCTACCACAATTTATACTATATGGATGGTCATTTATTGAAACTCAAATGTAAATATTCTAATATTTTGAGATAATGATTTTTGACTTTCATTAGCTGTAAGCTCTAATCATCAAAATTAAAAGACTTTTGAAGTGTTTTACTTTACATGTAATGAATCTAAAATATATGAAAGTTTCCTTTGTTTAAATAAGTTTTCAAAACTTTTTCAGCATATTCGATTTTTTTTGTATATGTACCTGTATATATACACACATATATATACAGTATCTCACAGAAGTGAATACACCCCTCACATTTTTGTAAATATTTTATTATATATTTTTATGTGACAACACTGAAGAATTGACACTTTGCTAAAATGTAAAGTAGTGAGTGTACAGCTTGTATAACAGTGTAAATGTGTTGTCCCCTCAAAATAACTCAACACACAGCCATTAATGTCTAAACCGCTGGCCACCAAAGTGAGTACACCCGCAAGTGAAAATGTCCAAATTGGGCCTGAAGTGTCAATAAATTGTGTGGCCACCATTATTTTCCGGCACTGCCTTAACCCTCTTGGGCATGGAGTAAACCAGAGTTTCACAGGTTGCCACTAGAGTCCTCTTCCACCCCTCCATGTCGACATCACGGAGCTGGTGGATGTTAGAGACCTTGCGCTCCTCTACCTTTTGTTTCAGGACACCCCATAGATGCTCAATAGGAGTAAAAAAAGAGTAGGGGTCTAACCCCGGCATCCTGGCCAAATTTGCCCATTGGCCTCTGACCATCATGGCCTCCTAACAATCCCAATATCTACTGATTGGCTTCATCACGCTGTCTCCTCTCCACCAGTAAGCTGGTGTGTGGTGAGCGTTCTGGCGCACTATGGCTGCCGTCACATTATCCAGGTGAATGCTGCACACTGTTTGTGGATGAGGAGATCCCCTCACAATGTAAAGCGCTTTGAGTGTCTAGAAAAGAGCTATATAAGTGCAATTATTATTATTATTATTATTATTATTATTGTGCTCTGCTTCAGTATGTCACAGTATGTTGGCATTCATGGTTCCCTCAATGAACTGTAGCTCCCCAGTGCTGGCAGCACTCATGCAGCCCCAGACCATGACACCCCCACCACCATGCTTGATTGTAGGCAAGATACACTTGTCTTTGTACTCCTCACCTGCTAGCTGCCACACACGTTGACACCATCTGAACCAAATAAGTTTATCTTGGTCTCGTCAGACTACAGGACATGTTTCCAGTAATCCGTGTCCTTAGTCTGCTTGTCTTCAGCAAACTGTTTGTGGGCTTTCTTGTGAATTATCTTTAGAAGAGGCTTCCTTCTGGGACGACAGCCATGCAGACCAATTTAATGCAGGGTACGTACCCCCCACCCCTTCAACCTGTGCAGCAATGCTGGAAGCACTCATACATCTATTTCCGAAACACAACCTCTGGATATGACGCTGAGCATGTGCACACAACTTCTTTGGACGACCACGGCGAGGCCTGTTCTGAGTGGAACCTGTCCTGTTAAACCGCTGTATGGTCTTGGCCACCGTGCTGCAGCTCTGTTTCAGGGTCTTGGCAATCTTCTTATAGCCTACGCCATCTTTATGTACAGCAACAATTCTTTTTTTTTTCAGATCCTCAGAGAGTTCTTTGCCATGAGGTGCCATGTTGAACTTCCAGTGACCAGTATAAAAGAGAGTGAGAGCAATAACACCAAATTTAACACACCTGCTCCCCATTCACACTCGAGACCTTGTAACACTAACCAGTCACATGACACCGGGGAGCGAAAATGGCTAATTGGGCCCAATTTGGACATTTAGACTTAGGGGTGTACTCACTTTTGTGGCCAGCGGTTTAGATATTAATGGCTGTGTGTTAAGTTATTTTGAGGGGACATCAAATGTACACTGTTATACAAGCTGTACACTCACTACTTTACATTTTAGCAAAGTGTCCTTTATTCAGTGTTGTCACATGAAAAGATATAATAAAATATTTACAAAAATGTGAGCGGTGTACTCACTTCTGTGAGATACTGTATATATACACATATACATATATATATATATATATATATATATATACATATACACTTATATACATACATATTGTTATGAGACCGGGCCCTGTCTTGCTTCCTCTCACCACCAGAGGTCGCCATCACCTATCCTCCCGGATTCCTTTACCCTAACTCCACACACCTGGGCACCTATTCACACACACACAGCTGTTGCCCATTCTGATGGTCTATTTAAACACCACACTCCCGCCACTCTTTCTGTCTGTATTATTGATTGTTTCGGTTCTGTTTTTGGACGGTGTCTGCCTTTTTGTTGATTAAACTGAGTTTTCCCCTGCATTTGGACCCAGATCTATTTATTTCAACGGCGCTCCCTAGTGTTCCGTGACAGAATACAGACAGCAACATAGGTCCAGCAGATCATTCAGAACCCTTCCGCAGGGATTTTCCCACCAGCCCTGGCCCTCTGACCCCCACTGAGAAACGAAGGTTGAGAAGGAAGAGGAACACTAACTCCACTCCCGAGCCCGCTCCGTTCCAGGAGCTCGAAGAGTCCTCTCCCGAGCCCGCTCCGTTCCAGGAGCTCGAAGAGTCCGCTCCCGAGCCCGCTCCGTTCCAGGAGCTCGAATAGTCCGCTCCCGAGCCCGCTCCCGAGCCCGCTCCGTTCCAGGAGCTCGAAGAGTCCACTTCAGAGCCCGCTCCAGTCCGGGAGCCCACAGACAAACTCCCTGCTCTGCCGGCCCCGCCCTGGCCTCCTGCTCTGCCGGTCCCGCCCTGGCCTCCTGCTCTGCCGGCACCGCCCTGGCCTCCTGCTCTGCCGGCCCCGCCCTGCTGCAACCACCCTGGAACTCCTATCTACCTCCATCTCCAGGCCCTCTGCCGCTACACGGGCCTGGCCTGCCATCCCTCCCCCCTTCCCAACTCCCTCCCAAACTTTTGGATTCCTGTTTTGGGGAAACGTCTGGAAGCCGTTCCTTGAAGGGGGGTACCTGTTATGAGACCGGGCCCTGTCTTGCTTCCTCTCACCACCAGAGGTCACCATCACCTATCCTACCGGATTCCTTTACCCTAACTCCACACACACCTGTGCACCTACTCACACACACACAGCTGTTGCCCATCCTGATGGCCTATTTAAACACCACACTGAAGACATGGAAATGGAGCTTAAATGTGCAAGTCCTTCAAAGTTTTCTTATCATGTTACGCCTTATCATGTTACACTCTGTCTGTCTGTATTATTGATTGTTTCAGTTCTGTTTTTGGATGGTGTCTGCCTTTTTGTTGATTAAACTGAGTTTTCTCCTGCATTTGGACCCAGACCTTGTTCTTTCCATGGCGCTCCCTAGTGTTCCGTGACACATATACACACACTAGGGGTTGCACCGACTAATCGACTAGTCGACTTAAATGCTCTGCTGCGACGTTTTAAGCATGACGTCGACTATTCGCTGGTCCTATAGAGGGCGTAACATGATAAGAAACCTTTGAAGGACTTGCACATTTAAGCTCCATTTCCAAACTGTTAAAATTACAAATATATGCATACTCCGAAAGAGATCCACAAAACAAATTATTACTGAATTCTCGAAATTGAACAAGAGAGTGCACATTTTAAACATCTTATTGTACAGGTAAGTTAATATCGGCTCTAATCTAATGCCCTGCTGAAATGTAACACACACACACATAGGCTTCAGACAGTAGCACAGGCATGTGCAGAGGGGGGTGCGGTGGGTGCTTGAGGACAAGCCCCTTTTCACCTTGATGCCCAAAGTGCCCTTTTGTCAAGGCAATTTTTATGCACTTTTGTGAAGGCCTGCTCAAGCTAACTATGAGCAAAATTAATGAATAATAATTTAGCCGTAAATGAAATTATCCACATGATGACCTTTCACCTGACGATCTCATCCGGGACGATCCCTCACATTCAGACACCTTTAGTAATTTAGGGCACTAACAGGATGTCTTCAGTAGCCGTGTTTCCACTGCCGGGCCAAAAGCGGGTGTGCCAGTGCGTGCCAGGGCCAATCACGTTTCCACTGTCACTTCCGGGACTTGACCGTGCCTTGTCGGTGCTTCCTCTGTGCCAACGGCCAGAGTTTTTTGGTTCAACGAAAACCTTGGGCCAAAGCGGGCCAACTGGGGCTAGAGGAAGGGTTATGAACAAAGTAGGGCTGTAGTCAAGTCCACCTTTGTCGAGTCCAAGACAAGTCCAAGTCCAGGACTATCGAGTCCGAGTCAAGACCGAGTCCAAAGAGGTTCGAGTCCGAGTCAAGACCGAGTCCAAAGAGGTTCGAGTCCAAGTCAAGTCCAAGTCTAAATGAGACCGTCAAAACAGAGAAAGAAAAAAAATAATCTACTTCAAAACCACATACTTAATTATTGATAATTTATGTGATACGAGAGACAGCATATCTTCTTTTCTAAGATAATCATTTTGCATTATTGTATGTAATGATCTAAAAGCATGTGCAGCAACACTGTAGGATAAAATTAGGCTATTTTATTTCTCCTCCTGAGACCCAGCTATGGAGTTTTTGCCTCAGTAGTGGACATTATATGTTACTGTATTTCTCTGAGACCTCACATGGCAAAGTTATAAGTCTGTATGTCCCGTACAGAGCACATTCAGGGCTTCATAGAGATACTACAGGTTTGGAAGTTTCATCATGACTACACCCTCTACTAGGTCTATAAAAATGGCTATATTTAATTTAGTGAAATATTGTACATCCTTATGGAAATATGATTATATTTTTTAATTGTGATTTAATTCTGAATAATTTTCAGATTGTTTGTCATAAAACAACATCTCAGGAAAATGTTATGGGTTTTCAAATTCAAATATGACTTGCTGTTATGAAACAGGACATCATTTCATACACGTTCAATGTAGAGGACACCAGGACTAAAAGCATGTTTATTATGCATTTTGGGAGACATAACAATTGAATAGGGAAATAAATTATATATCAGTTTTCTTATTAAATATTATATATTATTATGAAAATCTGGCCATGTATTACTCCCATTATGAAAATTATTTTTCAACATTCTGTCCCAACAGCAACACATTAATATGCTAATTAGATACAGTGTATAGATACACTGTGTTTAATCGGAAACCAATTTATGGAAATTTTTAACACACATGTTGCATATAACAAAATTGTATATACAATAATTTTGTTATATATTTTATAACATAGTTGAGAATCATCCTTAAACAAAGTTTAGTATAAAAAAAAATCCTGAAACCTAAAAATGTATTTGGTGATTTAAAAAAAATCCCATTGATTTTGCCTTGTTGATGTCTATTCATGCCATTTAATTTTGTAGAACAACTGAGTTCTAGTGCCCTCTACAGAGGACATAGAATAAAATAGGAATAAAATATAATTGTTCAAAAAAAATATTTTTCAATTTTTTGCTTATGGTCTAAAAACAATGTAATGACATGAAAAAATACTAAATTCACAAAACTTTTTTTTGGAGGGGTCTCAGGAGGATATTTAGCAATTTCACTAAGGTCACATAAGCTGAAGTGCAACTTCACATTTTTTGCATTATTATTATAGTATAGCAATCACGTTCTGGGCTGCCAATGGAAAATATTACAAATAACAAGCAACGTAAGTAAAAAAAAATCAACATGTTCCCATTCTTGAACTTGTTACTTGTTCTAAAGCAGGGTGTTCAGACTCAGTCCTGGAGGGCCAGTGTCCTGCAGAGTTTAGCTCCAACTTTCCTCAAAACACCTGACTGAAAGTGTCTAGTATGCTCAGATTAGCTGTTTCAGGTGTGTTTGATATGGATTGGAGCTGAACTCTGCAGGACACCAGCCCTCCAGGACCAAGTTTCGAGACCTCTGTCCTAAAGAAACCATAGTACAATATAACCCTCCCAAGCAAGGCTGTGTAGCATATAAACACCTTCAGGTCTGTGTGTGGCCATGCATGCATTTGTTTGCTGTTTGCCTTTAGCCATATAATATAGGTGCTATATAATATATACATCCCCCGGGGATGGGGGATATAGACAGTGTTACAGGTGTTCATTTAGTTCAGTTAGAGAAAAGACAATTAAAGGTTGAAATTTTAAGAAATTTAAATTTTGACTTTTTTTTTTATTTGTTTCTATTGCTGGGCGATATGGCAAAAAAAAAAAATATAAATATATATATATATATTCTCAGAATATTTGACCTATTCTCGATTTTGTAAGATTTTAACTAGTCAACTTGAATATGTAACTACAACATGATTCAAGCAACTTTTTCTTTATTAACCCTCTAGTTAAAGAAAAGTATATTCTAAGTGCACCACACATGACGTTGTTTTCATGATGTAAATGTTAAACAAATCACTAAATATCTTTGAAGAAAAGATGCATGAACTACAACTACATCTTGTGCAAACTTTTATTATGCATATTAGGCTATATGTTCAGAAATAATACAAGAAAAATGCTTAAACTCTAAATTATCCAAATTCAAAATGACTGAAGGTATAACACCTAGAGTGCTAGTATTAACTATAAAGGCTCTGTAAAACAATGAACAGCGGGTTTCAGCCTGTCACCGGGATGCAAACCTGAAATATCAGATATACAGTAGTAGTTCTTCACAGGTTTTGTATTTGATTACGCTGCTGTTCCATTGTTTTTTCTATGTAAACATGGACGCATTTGACTGTTACGCTCGCGTCTCTTGCAGCATCTCGTGCATTAAACGGTTTTCTAAAAACGATGCACTCTAGTTATTAAAATATGTTTAACTCACATTTTCTTGTATTTTTCCTATTCCACTCCCCACGTCAACACAAAAACACACTCTGTGTGAATGGCACCTAGAGAGCATCACACGTGAGCGGTTAATCATGTGCACCGACATGCGGTTGAATTGTTCTTTTCTCTTTACTGTTATTATCAAAGTGTCTAATTCTAGAGTTTGGTAATATTTCTATTCAAAATCGCGATTCCTTGATTTATAAAAAAATCGAATTTAGGCAAAACAGTAAATTCAAATTAATCGATCAAATCTCCCAACCATTGCCACAGTGTTTGCTTATTTTTTACTTTATTTAAATTGTGTAATTTATTTATTTTATTTTACATCCAGGTGTATGCCGTGCCTCCAGGCTTTATTCGTTTTGCTCTTATTCGTTATTTGTCTTAGTCATTTGGTGCCACAGCGTTTGATGATTGTCAGTTTTTTTGTTTTTTTTTTTACATTTAAACATTTTATAAGTTTGTTATTTTATATTAGGCTTATAGCATTGCAGTTGTGTATTTTTATTTGTTTTGTTAATTAAAGTCCCATGTTTATTGCAGAAAAGTTGTTGTAAGTTATAGATAAGTAATTGACCTGAAATGAAAGTAAAAGCAAAATGCGCACGGGCGTTAATAAGGTATTTAAAAGCGAAGGAAAGTGAGAGGGAAAACTCCAAAGAACTTTGTAAAACCAAACTGTATTATGCAACTTGCCGACAGCGTGTCTGTGGCCAAAATAAAAATCATTTATGCCTCCACGCAGCGCGCACTCTCAGAGCTCGGCATATGACGCAGCTGTGCATTTAACAGGCCACCAATGGCAATGCCCGTTCTAGATGGAGTTAAACCAATTACATTACCCATCTTCCGAACAAGCGAGCCAGATTAATGGTTTTGTTTTGAAAGAGAAAAAAAAGCATATATTGCTGGACTCGGTCGAGACCAACTAGAACATTTGGCGAGTCCGATGACCAAGTCCGAGACAAGTCCGAGTCCAATTACCAACGAGTCCAAGTGTGGTATCCTGATGTTGTGTAGTAGTTCCGCTCCCTACCACAGGAGGTGCTGTGTCCTGCGGGATCACGTGGGTGCTGTAACAACAGACAATAGAAGAAGCGTGAGAGAATGCTGTGTGGCATGTATGCTCTGTTCTGACAACAATGTTAATAAACCACCAGTGCAGTTATCTTGTGTGATTCAGTTCAATCATTACTGAAGATATCACATATTGGCGACGAGGATCCTGGAAGGATGAGAGAAGTGTCGATTTAAAAAGGCGGAGAATACTGACTGTGTTAGTGAGCTGATGGTGAGAGAGTGAGAGGCTAACGTTAGCATTGGTTCGGAGTATTCAAAAGAAGAAAAAAAAAGAGAAACGCAAAGATGGCAACGATGATAGGCTCTCTGTCGGCTTTTGACGTGAAGGAGCAGACATGGGAAGAGTATTGTGAGATACTAGAGCAGTTTTTTGAAGCTAATGGAATTGATGACGGAGAGAAGCAAAGAGCTATCCTCATCAGCGTGGTGGGACCAGCCACATACAAGCTCATAAGGAACTTGGTGAGTCCAGATAAGCCCAGCTCGAAAACATATGGTCAGTTGAAAACTTTAATGAAAGAGCACTTCGACCCAAAACCGAGCGAAATAGTACAGCGATACAAATTCGACTCGCGTGCTCGCCAGCCGACGGAGTCCGTCAATGCATACGTAGCAGAATTGAGACAATTGGCGCATGATTGCAACTATGGTACTACATTGGAACAGATGTTGAGAGACCGATTAGTATGCGGTATTAATGATGATAGGATCCAAAGACGCTTGCTGTCCGAAACAGATTTGACTTTTGAGAAAGCGTTTAAAATTGCAGTGGCTGCGGAAGCTGCTAGTAAAAATGTTCAAGACCTCCATAAAGCACCGTTAGCGTGTAACAGCATGAAGACAGAGGGTGCACGGAAAAAGGAGGGTGAATGGAAAAAGACAGGAAGAGAATGCTACAGATGTCATGGAAAGCAGCATAGCGCAGCTGAGTGTAAATTTAAGGAGGCAAAGTGTCACTATTGCGGGAAAATAGGGCATATAGCTAAGGCTTGCCGTAATAAAACGAAAGTAAGTGCATACCCCAGTGAAAAGAAAGCATACAGAGCAGAGAAAACATATAGAGCAGAGCGGTGTTCACGTCCACATCGATCACATAATGTCGAATGGGAAAAGCAGGATGGTGATAGATCTGAAGAGGATGCTTTCACATTAAACTGCATGGAAACGGAGACCTCAATTCAGAGGATAAAACCGTTTGAAGTGACGATGGAAGTGCATAAGAAGACAGTGAATTTTGAAATTGACACAGGTTGCAGTGTAAGCATAATGAATGAGAGGAAATTCAAGGAGATGTGGAACGAGAAGCAACGTCCGCAAGTAAAACAAACTAAACTTTCACTTAAGTCATACACCGGGGAGCAAATCAAAGTGGTGGGGGTAGCAAAAGTGGAAGTCAACTATGAGCAGCAAGTAAGGACATTGCCCCTGGTGGTGGTGGAAGGCACTGGGCCTAGTTTGTTAGGAAG
The DNA here is from genome assembly GCA_027422405.1 of Ptychobarbus kaznakovi. Taxonomy (NCBI): domain Eukaryota; kingdom Metazoa; phylum Chordata; class Actinopteri; order Cypriniformes; family Cyprinidae; genus Ptychobarbus; species Ptychobarbus kaznakovi. Next base: position 207,283 of record CM049815.1, read on the forward strand.
AGGATGGTTGGAAGCTCTGAAGCTAAGGTGGGAGGAAATAAAAAGTGTGAGAACAGAGGCACAGAATCTACCAGAAGTACTCATGAGAAATGAAGATGTGTTCAAGCAGGAGTTAGGGATGTTGAAAGGCATGACAGCAACCATTCGGGTGTCAGCTGACGCACAGCCTAAATTTTATAGGCCTCGATCAGTTCCTTATGCCTTGAGAGCTAAAGTAGAAGAGGAATTAGAGCGTCTGTTGAAAGAGGACATTATAGCTCCCGTCAAGTACGCCGAATGGGCCGCGCCTATCGTTCCTGTTTTAAAACCAAATGGGTCGGTCAGAATATGTGGAGATTATAAACTAACGGTTAACCGTGCCTCCTCACTCGAGCAATACCCCATTCCCCGTGTTGAAGACCTGTTCAATACACTGTCAGGAGGGAAACAGTTCTCCAAGCTCGATTTAAGTCACGCTTACCTGCAGATTGTGATGGATGAGGCTTCAAAGAAATACCTCACAGTAAACACGCACCGAGGCCTTTTCACCTACAATAGGTTACCTTTTGGAGTTTCTTCAGCTCCTGCCATCTTCCAGCGAACGATGGAAAATCTGTTACAAGGCCTTCCAAGAGTAGCTGTGTACCTTGATGACATTATTCTGACGGGAAGAGACGAAGCTGAACATCTGAGAACCCTAGAGGAGGTACTCAGACGGCTGAAGGACGCTGGCCTGCGTCTCCACAGGAGCAAATGTGTGTTTCTGCAAAAAGAGGTGGAATACCTCGGGCATGTGGTCAATGCTGAAGGCTTACACCCTGTGCAGAGCAAAGTGAGAGCCATAGAGGAAGCTCCATCGCCAACCACCGTGACAGAGTTAAAAGCCTACTTAGGTCTTTTGAATTACTATAATAAGTTTCTACCTAGCTTAGCTACACGCTTAGCTCCGTTACACAAACTGTTGAGGAAAGATGTTCAGTGGACGTGGAATTCTGAGCAGGAAGAAGCTTTTCAGAACTCAAAACAGTTGCTGAAGTCAGCAAAGGTCCTGGGTCATTATTCAGCGGACAAGGCCTTAATGCTCGCCTGCGATGCTTCGCCTTATGGATTAGGTGCGGTCTTGTCACATGTCATGGAAGATGGTAGTGAAAAACCGTTGGGGTTCATATCACGCACGCTAACACCAGCCGAGAAGCGGTACTCACAGCTCGATAAGGAGGGGTTAGCTATCATTTTCGGAATCAAGAGGTTTCACAAATACATCTACGGTCGAACGTTCACCATTAGCACTGACCACAAACCACTGATATCACTTTTTCACGAGAGAAAGCCAGTGCCACAGATGGGGTCACCAAGAGTGCAGAGGTGGGCAATACTACTCAGAGCTTATGAGTACAAGATCATCTACAAACCTGGGCAAGAACATGCAAATGCAGACGCGTTGAGCAGGTTGCCGCTGCCACAGACAGAGGAAGAGGAGGTGGAAGAGCAGGTTCTCATGTTGGATGTCCTGGAGGATCCACCAATCACAACAAAGCAGCTGAGACAGTGGATAGCTAAGGACGAAACACTCGCCCAAGTGCTAGTCTGGTGTTTGAAGGGTTGGCCACGGGAGGTGGATGTAAAGTACAAGCCCTACAGTCGTAGAAAATTGGAGTTGAGTGTGAAGGATGGGTGCGTGCTCTGGGGAGCCAGAGTGGTCGTTCCACAGAGGGGTAGGAAAGCCATTTTAAAACAGTTGCACCACACACATCCAGGAATATCTAGAATGAAGGGCTTAGCCCGTTCATACGTCTGGTGGCCAGGAATGGACTCCGAAATTGAAAAGGAAGTGCAGTCCTGCACTACATGTCAGGAAAACAGGAATTCTCCAGCCGGAGCCCCGCTACATCCATGGGAGTGGCCAGAAACACCTTGGAGCAGACTGCATGTGGATTACGCTGGTCCTTTTCTAGGAAAAATGTTCCTTGTCATTGTAGATGCACACTCCAAATGGATGGATGTGTACCCAGCAAGTACAGCCACGAGTCAAGTTACCATTGAAAAGCTCAGACAGTGCTTTAGCATACATGGTTTGCCCCAGACCCTAGTATCGGACAATGGAACTTGTTTCACAAGCCAGGAGTTTCAAGCATTCCTAAAACTGAATGGCATACAGCACATAACATCTGCACCATTCCATCCGGCGTCGAATGGTCTGGCGGAAAGAGCTGTACAGTCGTTTAAGCAGGGAATAAAGAAAATAAAGGGAGACACCATAGAGACCAGGTTAGCTAGATTTCTGTTCAATTACAGAATCACACCACAGACTACGACTGGAGTGTCACCCGCTGAAATGCTTATGTCCAGGAGGTTGCGCTCAACATTGGATCTTCTGCTGCCTGATGTGAAGTCAAAGATACGTAAGAAACAACTCAAGCAAAAGGATCAACATGACACTCACAGTAAGTGGAGGAGTTTTTCTCCTGGGAATGAGGTGTACACCCGAAACTACAGTCATGGACCTCGTTGGATACCAGCGGTCGTTGTCGATAACACCGGACCTGTATCCTACACCGTTCAGACAGGAGATGGCCGAGTCATTAGGCGTCATGTCGATCAAATGAGAAAACGGCATACTATTGTGGGCAGTGAGATGCGCATGTCAGAGTGGATGGAGGAGTCTACCAGTTTTCCAGTCTCAGAGACAGCAGTGGAGGCCCTGCCTGCAGACTCAAATGTCCCCACTTCAATTAGAGAGGAAGTGAGTGCTTCAGAGACAGTCCAAGCACACCCTTCAGTTGGTGACAAGAAACAAAGAGGAGTAGTTCCACTACCTGTACTGCGCAGGTCCGAACGCACAAAACAGACTCCTACTTACCTGAAAGACTTTGTGACATAGTAGTGAGATCCCTCAAGTCAGAGCAAGAATGAGCTCTGGGACTCACTGGAAGGATGGTAGTCTACCCACCTTCCTAGTTGGTTTTTGTTGTAATCAGTTTAAAAAAATAAATAAATAAATAGTATAATAATATGTAAGAGTTATAAGAGATGTATGTATGTGTTAACTGTTCAATAAGTGATCAGACTGTCTAGAACAGTCCCTGTTGATTTGTTTTTTGTTTCTCTAGGTTAACAATATTGAGTACAATGTCATCTTTACAGTACATTTGTGAGTATTTGGGAAGGAACGTATGTGACTTACCTCTGGAGTAGTTTTTCTCTTAAGGGGGGAGGGATGTGGTATCCTGATGTTGTGTAGTAGTTCCGCTCCCTACCACAGGAGGTGCTGTGTCCTGCGGGATCACGTGGGTGCTGTAACAACAGACAATAGAAGAAGCGTGAGAGAATGCTGTGTGGCATGTATGCTCTGTTCTGACAACAATGTTAATAAACCACCAGTGCAGTTATCTTGTGTGATTCAGTTCAATCATTACTGAAGATATCACACCAAGACAAGTACGAGACGAAAGAAAAACGTCTCGAGTCCGGACTGTACTACAGCCCTAGAACAAAGGTGCAGTTTTTCCGCATCTGGAGAGCATCAGCACCGCGGATCATTTCATAAAGTTAACAGCTATAACAACAGCATTGAAGACTTTTAAAATACGTTTAGCTTAAAACTCACTTTCAAACAGCAGCAAGTATTGAAATAACTGTTTGAGATCTGATGTGGAGTATGATCACATTATACAAGGCAGAAATAAGCGATGCAAAAGACAATGCAAGCTATCCATTACCATAGTAAACATGGTAAAAACGACCGCTTGAAGAAATAAGAGCTTCTCATTTCAGGCTATCAAAATCGTATATTTATTTAGTAACAAATTTGATCTGTCATAAGTGTCGTCTCAAGACTTTAGCTCTGACTTATTTCTTATTAGTTTTCTGATAACTTCTCTTTATGAAATGAAGGAGTTGTGTGATGTCATTCCAGAGAGGCGTGTAAAGAGCTGCTGGTTTTAGTAAAGCGCTGCAGAAAATGTAATATAAGGTCATCCTATTTTAGGAATCTACTCAACTATGCATGACATTCTGAGACTGAATCAGCCGTGATGTGAAATGACGGCACGGCAAATGGTCAGAAAGTGAATCTTCATTTGCATGGTTGGCACGAGGAGACAAAATCTGGCTTTGGTCAACAAAATATTACTCACAGTTTAAAACCAATCCATCCGTGTGCCCGACAGTCGAAACGCATCGTTATTTTGGGCTCGGTGCTAGAGGTCCGAGGCTATTAGCCCTGCCCGCCCCGTTTACAGCACTGGCTCACACTGGCCCGACAGTGGAAAAGTGGCTAGTAATGCCCGAGGCTGCCGGAAACTGGAGTTCTCAGCGGAGCGGTGTGCTTGTAACACTTATATTATTGAATTATTATTATTTTACGAGAACTGCGTGAAAAGATCATACACATCTGTTGTTTATATTGCTGTGTGTAGCCTGAAGCAAAGTTAGCTGAAGCAAGGGGCTACAATATTTTTGTTCAATGTTTTCCTAATGACAGTCTTATGATTGGTTTATAAAGGCAACTAAGAACACCCTTTTCCCATTTTTATCACAGAACAATTCTGGAAATATATTTTACATTTAGTCATTATGCAGACGCTTTTATCCAAAGCGACTTACAATTGGGGAATACATAAAGCGATTCATCTTGAAGAGGCAAACAGACAGAGAAAGTGCTCGTAACACCAAGTCTCAGGCATTGTTCAAATGTGACCCTGGATCACAAAACCTTCAGTCGCTGGGGTATATTTGTAGCAATAGCCAAAAATACATTGAATGGCTCAAAATTATAAATTTTTATTTTATGCCAAAAAACATTAGGATATTAAGTAAAGATTATGTTCCATGAAGATATTTTGTACATTTCTTACCATAAATATATCAAAACTTAATTTTTATTTGGTAATATGCATTGCTAAGAACTTCATTTGGACTACTTTAAAGGTGTTTTTATCAATATTTAGATTTTTTTGCACCATCAGATTCCAGATTATCAAATAGTTGTATCTCAGTATCTCAGGATATTTTCCTATCCTTACAAACCATACATCAATGAGACGCTTATTTATTCAGCTTCCATATGATGTATAAATCTCAATTTTGAAAAATTGACACTTAAGACTGATTTTGTGGTCCAGGGCCACAAATAAGTACAAGCTAGCAAGGGAAGGAGAGAAAGATAAAGATAATTATAATTTTTTTTTTTTTAAGTTTACGATGAAGTCAAGTAGTGTCCAAAGAGATGAGTATTCAGTTGATGCTTGAAGGTTGACTTGGATCCAGCATTCCGGATAGGGGTATTGAGATAATTCCACCAGCTAGGAATGGTGAATGTTCTGGAGAGTGATTTTGAGCTTCTCTGTGATGGTACCACGAGGTGTCGCTCACTAGCAGATCTCAGACTTCTGGAGGGGATGAAGATACATAATAGTGAGTGGAAGTAGGCAGGTCCTGAGCCTGTGGTTGTTCTATATGCAAGCATCAGTGCCTTGAACTTGATGCGAGCTGCAACTGGTAGCCAGTGCAAGGAGATTCAATTAAATTCAAGATTATTTGTATAGCGCTTTTTAAGATACAATCATTGCAAAGCAACTTCACAGGAAATTAGGTTTCTAAAATAGATTTATATCGTAGAAACTCAATATAATTAACTTATGGCAAAATTTGGTAAATTTAGTATAACCGCTGATGGTTGGCTTCCTCTGAGGTCCTCCGAGGGGTTGACATCATCTCCTCTTAGGTGTTTGGTCATGTTTTGGGGATGTTAATCCCGTGGCAGAAACAGAGAAACAAAAAAAGACAATTAGCGTAGCTGTTGTTCCATCCAGGCAAAAAGAGATATGTCTTTAATCTAAAATTTAAATAGAGAGAGTGTGTCTGAACCCGAACGTTATCAGGAAGGATATTCCAGATTTTGGGTTCCAAATATGAAAAAGTTCTACCTCCTTTAGTGGACTTTGCTATTCTAGGTACTACCAAGAGTCCAGAGTTTTGCGATCTTAGGGAGCGGGATGGATTGTAGCGTGATAGAAAATTAGTTAGGTACGCAGGAGCTAAATAATTTAGGGCCTTATAGGCAAATTAATAATATTTTGTAACTGATACGGAACTTAATAGGTAGCCAGTGCAGAGACTGTAAAATTTGAGTAATATGATCATATTTTCTTGACCTGGTAAGCATTTTGTACTATCTGTATTGAAGATGCAGGACAACCTAGCAGTGCATTACAATAGTCCAGTCTAGAGGTCATGAATGCATGAACTAGCTTTTCTGCATCAGAAACAGTTAACATGTTCCGTAGCTTGGCAATGTTTCTAAGATGGAAGAATGCTGTTTTTGTTACATGGGAAATATGATTTTCAAAAGATAGGTTGCTGTCTAATATAACACCCAGATTTTTGACTGTAGAGGAAGTAACATTACATCCGTCTAGTTGCAAATTGTAATCCAAGAGATTCTGTGTACATTTTTTAGGTTCAATAAGTTATATCTCTGTCTCATCTGAATTTAATAGGATAAATTATTGGTCATCCAATCTTTTACATTTTTAACACACTCCGTTAGCTTAGATAGTTTAGAAGTTTCATCTGGTCTTGTTGAGATATATAGTTGAGTATCATCAGCATAACAATGGAAACAAATCCCATATTTTCTAATAATATTACCAAGGGGCAACATGTTTATTGAAAATAACAGAGGACCTAGGACAGATCCTTGTGGTACTCCATACTTTACTGTTGATAATTGAGATGCCTCCCCGTTTAAATAAAAAAGTGGTAGCGATCGGACAGGTAGGATCTAGACCATCTTAAAGCCTGCCCTTGAATACCTGTATAGTTTTGTAATCGATCTATGAGTATGTCATGATCTATAGTGTCAAACGCTGCACTAAGATCCAGTAAAACTATAAATTAGATGCAACCTTGGTCTTACGCAAGAAGCAAGTAATTTGTAATTTTAACAAGTGCAGTTTCTGTGCTATGGCTGGGCCTAAAACCTGACTGAAATTCTTCATAGACATCACTTTTTGCAAGAAGGAGCACAATTGAGCAGACACAACTTTGTCAAAAATGTTTAACATAAACGAAGAATTGAAATGGGCCTGTAATTTGCCAGTTCACTGGAATCTAGTTGTGGTTTCTTAATAAGAGGCTTAATAACCACTAGCTTGAATGGAGGGAACCCTTCAGCCAATATTCAGAGTGCCAAGGAAGCATGCCATCACTGAGGAAATTCCAGCCCACATGCTTTGACCGCACTGCAGAGGAAAAGAGACTGGTGGACTTCATTGTACAGTCACTGGGAGCTGAACAGCATTTCGTGGTACTTAGACATATTCATAATTACAGACTCACAGTGAATAAATCAACCAGGGCTTTTGTTAAAAATATTGTCAACTATGCGTCCCCTTTCTTGGCAGTCACAGGCCAAAAAAAATCCTGTCTGTGATTGGTCGCCTACCTGCCTCTCTAAATACATACCTGCCTATCTGCACTCATTGATCTTCAGCGGAGTACTCCAGCAGTACTCAGGCAGTGAATGTCCATTTGTTTTGGAGGTTTGGCTTTTAAATAATAAATAAATATATATATTTTTCTTTCCTATATCTTCATCTTTCTCTTTACCTTTCTCTCCTTCCCTTGCTAGCTTGTACTTATTTGAACAATGCCTAAGACTTGGTGTTAGGGGCACTTCCTCTGTCTGTTTGCCTCTTCAAGATTAATCGCTTTATGTATTCCCCAATTGTAAGTCGCTTTGGATAAAAGCGTCGACAAAATGACTAAATGTAAATGTAAATAAGCCCTAAATGTAGGGGGTGGAATATTTTCGGTTGATTGCTTTCAAAATCTACCTTAGTCTTGCTCGTTTCTCAAATTCTGCTTATTATAGCTTTAAAGTCAGTTGTTCCTTCTCTAACAACTATCCCACAATACACATAAAAATCCTATTACCACAAAATAATTGTAATAATTGTGGCAAAATAATTTGCCCGTAAGAACGTACTCAACGGGAAAACTTCAAAGTGGTATCCTCCGAAGTCCTTTCACCAGGTGCCAGTCAACCTTGACAGTGAAGAACAACAGGACAACCTTTTTGCTTTTCTGAATCAGTACTACATTAAACACCTACGCAACTGAGTTTCATGGATGAAGTGCAGGTAATCTGTGGTGTTCTATTTCCAAGAGGTATGTATAACAATATAATGTATTGTGCACGTTTCTGCCCTTTCAAACCCTACTGTATATTATACCTTATGCTACTTATGTACAGACCTGTGTATATTTCAATTAACAAATTTATCATCACAGGTAAGAGTAGAAAATGTAATTGTTTTTACACAATGTCCAATGTATCCTTTTTTAAGCGTTAACAGTGTTTCTGTTAATCTAGCAGTGATTATGTTCTCCATTTACTATTTCAGTGAAGTGGAATAATTGAATAGGGTGATAGAGAAACAATTGAGAAAAGAGGGGAGAGCATCCAGGTGGTAGGTAGTGCTGCTGCATACATCACAATGTGTGCTTTAAATATTTAAAGGTCAGGAAAAGTCATGTCAATAATATGTTATTTCTATTCAGATTTCTTGCCTCTACTACTCTCTCTATGAGAGAGAGTATTATGACGATTGATATAATTATTTTTGTATCGTATATGTGTGTACGCTCTGTGGTAGGCTAACTAAGATCTTTTAAATATGAAATTTAAAATTATAGAGTAAAACATGTTCAACTAAATATTCCTAATTTCATTCACTTCTCTCTCTTTCTCTCTCTTAGGAGTCAGTGAAGACGTTGTCCATGAAGTTCTTTCTATGTGGTTCACATCATGAACAAATTTGTTTTTGCGTGTGTTCAAGTTCAACTGTTGTAATATATTATTTTATAAAATATACACAATCTTAAATCTACCCCAGAGTCATCCTTGTGTCTTCCCTCTGTACTTGAAAATGTGGTTGATCTAGTGACTGAAAAGACTATACCATGATTCCTTGTTTATTTTACTTTAATTATTATATGCTACTTAGACCCAATAATTACTCAACATTCCTAGGAACCAGGTTTAATTGCAATAAAAAAGTAGTATTTGGGTGTAATAACATTTAAAAAAAATCTAATGTAGTTAAAACTGGGTGGAAATACTGCCTTGGTCGTGGCACTTTTGTCGGTCCTCCAAAACTAGGGTCCTAGAAATGCGTTCCTGGGACAGCGGTCATGAAAGTGCGGCCTCCGGTATTACAGACGGATAATGTTGAAAAAAGTTAACGATGCGATGCATCGGTTTAAAAGGTGTGCATCGGATACAAGTTCTCATTTGCATTGTATCTAACATATTTGCATCGGTAAAAAACGATTTATTTATATATAATTACTAGTGGATGCCCTACACTTTTATTGTTTAGAAAGTGACCAATAATCTGTGACCAATATTTTATATGTAGATTGATTTCTCCTCTCGAAAATTTTTTGTTCTCTCATCACCGCTGCTGCGTGAATATGACGAATCAACACTACGGAGACCTGAGGAAAAGTGGGGATTGAAACCTGACTTTAAATAACCTAACAAATCAATCGGGGCTAAATCGGTTATAAACGACAGTGTAAGTTCACACAATCTAACTAATTTGTGCAAGCTTTTTCTGAAGCAGCCCTTAATGTCGATCACGGATCAAATCGATCCACCACGATTTGTGCTGTTTAATGCATTTGAGACATGGTTTTCCTCAGTGCATAACTGACATGTCATGAGTATATTTTCCTCTGTAAATGTTAGAAAGTCATGCAAATATATCCATTTTGTGGTCAGGAGCGGGCTTACGTGAATGGCTGAGCTGCTTCGTGCATGCGCGCTAAAGCACAATAAGTCTGAGTCAAATGTGCATATAACTGGAAAGGGACTATTGTAATGGGTAAATAAAATGTAAGCTAATTACAGTCATAATTACTAAGGTCAGATGAGTTGATGAGTGTTTCTGATATCAGTTAAAATGTCATTTTAATTTAGTGATTTTAACTTTAAGTTTAATGATTCTTAATGCTTTAAAGAGCAAGGTTATATTGTAATGTTCTAATGCTGACAGTTTGCCTGCCCTCAACCAGGTTAGCTTTCCAGTATAAGTAGCCACAGTGACTGAGCTTGATCTTTGTTAAATTGGCTTTATGGAACCAAATCATTTGACAGTGAGTCAGACTAACTGAAATAAGCCTGGCCTATTTGGTAGGCTTGTTTTATGAAACAGGCCTCGAGGCGTTAGAGGTCAGAAGACACATTATTTAGTTTATGATTTGCTGTCTGTCTGAACCAAAGAAATAAAAGCAATCATATTTTTTCCATTGCATCGAATCGCACTGCATCGTAATAGGGGTGAATCGCATCGCATCGCTAGCTGCTTCATATTAATCTTCAGTGTATCGTATCGTTGGCTAGCATCGAGATGCGAATCGCATCGGCCTCAGTTATGGAGATGCACATCCCTAACAGGCACGTATCCGTTTCTCAGCTGTTTACTTTCACATTTTAGATATAGCCAATTCTATACATAAACCTTGTGTTTGGACAGTATTAGCACAAAAGATAACTTAGTTCAGTTATCAGGCACTGTTTGACGGGCTTTTTCGTGCACGCGCTTTGGGTGTATGTGCTCAGAAGAAAAGCGCACCTCTGACCACCGCATGAAGGAAACGTTGAACCGGCAAGTCATTAAAGTAGATTCAAATAATTAACTTTTTCCATTGCGAATAAGTGCAGTGTCCTGTGAGAGTAACTCTACCGCTGAGTTAACACTGATGTTTTTATGTGGCGTTGTACAGTATATTGATGTGGCGGTGGCGCCAGAACTGCAGCTGATAGAATGTGTACTGTAGCAGGATACTGCAAAATTTCTTTAAAAAAGCAGATCGTGGAGACATTTTTTATCATCCACGATAAAAAAACATATCGAATACCCCTACCCACAGCAGAAATCGCAGACCGGGGGCACCGGACCATAAGGGCACTTTACCCTCGGACCTCAAAGGGACAGGGACTCGAGCCCCCAACACAAATATTAATTTTCTTTTTATATATGACAATCTATTTTATAAATGCAGACTGTAAATGTTTCATTATTAAACAATTTTTTTGACGTAATGGTTAAGCAACATGTCATAACTGAACTAGGGCTGCAGCGATTCGTCGACTTCATGGATAACGTCGACTATAAAAATACGTCGATTAGCATGGAGCCTAGCCACGCCCATTGCGCGAGCTTGCAGTTATCCCTACTTAAGACTGTTTTTCTGCCATGTTTAACACAAACAAGACTCCAGAGCAGAAGGTAAAGGCTAGTATGGCAACATCACTTCACTTCACAGAGCGTTCTATTATTATACGACCGTTAGAACCGCATATATATAGCCGCACTGACGCCTTTACATTGTCAGGATTCACAACCGCATTCAAAGCTGCACTGAATGAACAGAACAGCACGGGACATCGAGTTGCCTATATAATCATGACGAGTTTAATGCACTCAGAGAGACGGAGAAGAAGAAATTATTCGCATTCATCTTAAGATCCACCGGAGCTGCCGTCAGAGCCTTGGCGCCCAGAGAGCGCGTTTTGTGCGCGTCTGAGCTCTCGCGATCGGCGCGCGCGAGAACTCTGAGACTCGCACACCAAACGTGCTCTCTGCACGCGCTAACGAAGCATTTCAAATCATTGTTAGTTGTTTAATGTGTGATGGAATGACTGTGGTGACTGAAGTGACTGATACTCACTGACACATACATATATCCATTTTTTATTTTTTTTATTATTATGTTTACCAAAACTTAACATGTTTATCACAAATTCAATTCAAATAATCCACATGCTTTTTTTGAGGAACAGAGTACTGACATAATGTGTTCAATTATGATTGATCAAAATTTCACCTGTAGTAAGTCAGTCTGGACACTAGGAATGTACTACAACCTTTGAAACATTAAAAATCCCTTTTGGTGAATTACAGTAATTGTTTTCATAGAATAATTATGTACTGTATGTACAGTAAGGGAGATATTGTCAAAATTTCACCTGTAGTAAGTCAGTCTGGACACTAGGAATGTACTACAACCTTTGGAACATAAAAAACCCTTTTGGTGAATTACAGTAATCATTTTCTAAGAATATTGATGTACTGTATGTACAGTAAGGGAGATATAGGCAAAATCTCACATGCAGTAAATCACTATGAGTAATACAAGCTTTATAGTTTGGCAATGTTTTATTTTAAATGTTAAAAGTCACTTTAGTTAAAATACATGGGACGTTTTAAACCCAGTCGGTGGAATTGTCAGACGGTCCCTTACGCATCAAGCACTGCTATAGCACGTCAAAGCTTTCTCCGGTTTAAATTTGCTGCTACAATACACTTAGGCGGTTTTTAAATAATATTTTCATGTCGATATAAAGTTGTTGCATATTGTTAAAACTAATCGTGGTAATGGTATCTTTGTAGGACTGTCGACTCCATAGAATAGTGGCACACGAAAGTGAATGTCTATCCCAATATCTTTACCGCGCTTTCAGCTGTTCATTCATATACAGATATGTATTCAAGTAGATGTTTTAATCTGCTGAATAAATAAAACCTTTCAAGTCTCTTACTTGTAAGCAACTGCTGTCAGTCACAAACAATAGCTATGAACGCAGCCATAATTTCTATTGATTGTATCACTACCCTGTAATTATTTTTCTTTCTTTCTCTTTCTTTATTTTTATTAATTATTTATTGTTATTGTTATTATAAACTTGATCCTGGAGGGTTGGTGTCCTGCAGAGTTTAGCTCCAACTTGCCTCAACACACCTGCTTGTAAGTTTCAAGTATACCTAGTAAATCATTGGTTAGCTGCTTCAGGTGTGTTTAATTAGGGTTGGAGCTAAACTCTGCAGGCACACAGGCCCTCCAGGACCGAACTTGGTGACCCCTGCTCTAACCCAGTCTCACGGCAATTTGTAAATATTTTACAAGGCCCTCACACAAATCGTACAAGTGAGGTCATACTAATTGTTTGAATTAGCCACCTCATAAAATACATTCAAATTAGTCATAAGATATAGCATTGGTTAGTCTGCCTAAACTCCGCCCCTGCAAGCTTATAGGCCACACCCATATCTCAACATCCAATCAACAACTGATGCATAGATACATGTACAATTTATTACTTTTTTTCTAAAATCCATTAAACAGCTTGTGATGTACGTCACAATCGGAAGAAATTGTGGAAGAAAATATACCTACCTACATTTAATTGCAACTTCAAATGTACAGTTAAATATAAAACGGCAGCTGTGGTTGATGTGGAAAAACATATCGTGAAAAGGTTTTGCCAGTATTACAGGATGGTATATTGGTGCTTGTGCATTTTTATATTTCATAACTGCATATGTTTAATAAACTTTATTTAATTAATATACCAATCTTTAATTATTACTACTGTCATGCAAGGACTTCAGGGAATGTCCTTTCACTGCTTTTCACCACAAATTTTTCAGTAAAATATTAGTTTTTACTTGCAAAACCATGCATTTGCCAGTATTTTATATTAAAATTGTTGTTATTTACAATTTATTCTGCTAACCATCTTTTCTGTGTTCCAAAGTAGAGTCAAGGTATTACTTTAAGCATAATGTGAGAGGCCAGGCACACAGGAACAAGTCTTTTTGCCACAATGAATATTTCAAAGTGAATAAGGTGAGCAAAGAAAGGTTAATGAATGTCTATTTGTATGGATGTCACAGTAACCTGACAGCAGGTCAGTGCGTGTCCGAGTAAACAAATGCTCTGAGATGTCTACACTCACTTGTGCAATAATCAGTAAATAAATCATGCTTCAAACATTCAAAGTATTTGAATCCCTGCTCTTTAAAGTGCCACTATTATAGATTTTTGAAAATAACCTTGCATGCAGTGTGTGACGGCTCTAAGTGAATGAAAACATCCTGCAAAGTTTTACATCTGAAAGTGCACCATGTATAAAGTTATTGTCTCTCAAAAGAAAGAGTCGACTCTAAATCATTGAAATCAGTCATTTTTAAAACGAATCCCAAGCTGTTCCATGTTGATGTCAAAATGAAACATTAGCATATTTCTGACCACTTGTTAGTCTTTTCTTGTTGGTCTGAATGTTGGTCTGAAAGTGCAAATTAATTATTTGCCACTAGGTGCTGCTTTTAGAGCGTAAAAATAGCTGTTTACACTGTAACGCTGTTCACATAGCTGATTAAAACATCACAGCCATTTTGACTTGAGTCCCTTAATTGGCTTTTTCACTGAAGAAAGCAATATTGATAGAGGACACTTCACAAGATGTCAGTTGATGAACTGGATTACTTGTGCATTATTGATATGTTTTTATCAGCTGTTTGGACTCTCATTCTGACGGCACCCATTCACTGCAGAGCACTGTTGAGCAACTGATATAATGCTACATTTGGATGACCTGAGGGTGAGTAAATTATTGGGTGAACTGTTCCGTTAAGTATCTGTTTTTTAACTACATTTTTCTGTCATTTCAATTTATGTATAGCAGGTACAACAGAGTTTAATTTCTAATGAGGTTTTATTACACAAGACAATAACAATAGTTATTAATAAAACAAATGCACATTACAGCCGTGCAAAATGTACAACTGCTATAAAATATCTGAAGTTTTAAAAACAGATTATATGTATTCACATATTAATAAAAACAAAATAGGATTTGTATTATAAAAATACTTTGTACTTCAGAAAAAAATGAAAGTATTGGAAATGATCATAAGCAACTGAGGATGGACAGATAGAAGACAGAAAAGAGACAGATGAGAAAGCGTGGCAGAGATGGACATCTCTGATAAAGTCAGAAAGCACATGAAAAAGTGTTTGTCAGACCATTATTTAGTGTTAGGAACACTTCCATATGCACACCGCCAAACCTCCACCGAAGAACATATAAAGCAGGTTCTTCAATTCGTGCGTAATTTCGAAACCGAAGCCCTCACCGATCACCACATGCCAAGAGCTCCCAAACTTCTTATCCATAGACTCCTTTATCATTTTGGCAGGCGTTCTGTTGAGAAAGAACCACATAAAGGAATGAACAACCACAAGAGAGACATCTCATCTGCTTCTCCAAGATGGCAATGAGAACTAACCTCATTATTAACGGCAAACTTCTCGCATGCCGTAACACAGAGCTCCATGGTCTCCACACGCATCTCCTCAGACATATCTGTGTGCTGTGGAGGATATATATATGTTTCAGGCCAATTTATGTGTTTTTTTTTTATTTTGAGACTTTTAGACTCATTTTGAGTAGTAAAACTTTGCATTATCCGAAATCATATTATGACAGATATGTACGAGTAATTTCGAGTAATATTTCATGGTTAAAGGCAGCTGGGCAGGTCCAAAATAAAAACATGTATTTGTAAACCTTCTTTATGCATCTGAAAGTCACTTTTATTCTCCAAAGAAATAAAGACTACATTTTTATAAGTTCATGTAACAAACCAATGATTGTTGGTGTTACCAATGCCATGCTTGACTGTTTGAGTTGCTTTTCAAAACATGCTTTTCCACCCTTTTTTGTATTGCTCGTTACAACTGTTTAGAATTGTCATAATTTGTCATCAGTGAAGATTGAAGAAGTGCATTCACGCAACAGTTTTACCCGTATGAGGGGAAAGCTGTGTAGTCTCTTGTAGTCTGCCTCGTCCTTCTTGCCTTCGACTGTCTCTGCCATAATGTTTAGTTCTATATGAGAATAAATGGACAGGTTTAAGATGTCAAATCAAATCTAATATCTAAAAAGTGTATTATTTTAACAGCTTTTGAAACTGTGGTATCAGTAACAACCTGGTACTTTGATATATCATAGTACAGCAACGTTTACTTAGAATAATACAATGATATTTAAAATTTACGGTTCAATAACATGACATTACCATGATTACATGTCCAAACAAAAATGCTAATACCATAGTACTTTTTGTTTAAGTAAATGTAATATAAACATAATTTAGCATAGTTACTAAAGTCCTGCAAGCTTACGAAGCGATTTTTAGCTTTGTTTTGAAAAGCGAACAGTAAATAACAGGAAAGCTTCCAGCTTGCTTAGCTAATCTGTATAGCTAGGTCGCTCGTTTTTATTTCCATTAACACTATATTATCTACCTAGGTGTTTAACGTTGCATATACACTAGCGTGGGAAGTATAAAGAGACATTAGCGTACCGTAATAAAAGAAAACTGAGGTTCAATGTGCTTAAACCGACATCTCTAGAGATAACGTTACATGTCCTCCACCATGGCAACCACTCCTGCGCGACAGCTGGGTGCGTAACGCGTCCCTTGTCGTGATTGGTCCGTGGGTGTGTCGTTCGTTCGTTCGTTCACGAATACGTCATGCACCGGCATGTGTCAAGTCAAGTCAAGTGTCCCCTTCATTCATGCTGCGTTCCAGGCAACTCGTAACCCGTGTTTTTCCAACCTTCTACCCGTGAAAGTGCACAGGAACGGCAGTCAAACCCGTGACTTCCCATCGATGCGCTTCCAGTTCCGCGCTCTAACATCACATAACCCGCGAAACAACAATGGCAGCCCCTGCGGATGCGGTGTTTTTTTATGCAAGTGGTAACGTTACACGTGAGAATATTAGCCCCTTACTTCACCCCCCCCCCCTTTTGAAAAACTTGAAAGTGCACATTTATATTGTTATAATTCAGGCTTTTGAATACAGACCTAAGGTTGGTCTCTTTTTAAAGAAGACAATCACAGATTATTGCAGAAGTTCCGAAAGTAAAAAAAGTTATGCGTACGAAAAGTAATGTACAATTATTATTTTATATTATATTAAATTTTTTACTAAATATGTTTTAATCCAAAGAAAAATTAAGATTATCTAATAAGTTGTGTTTCAAATAGTAGCGTAGGCGTTAAACAAACAGCACTGCCATCCCCCATTAAATTTTTTTATGCTTTTCTGCACAAATGCCTCTCCCACTATTACTCTTATCACAAAATGACCACCAAATATGGAATCAATGACCTTTCAATGATATGTATTTTGTCTATTATAAAAAGTGCCCACAGGAATATGACACTCCACTAAAGGGAGGAGCCCGCTATTTTTAAAGTTTTCTATGTGATTATTTACAGGATGTAGATTTCAGAATATAATATATGATGATTACACGTGATAGGAAAAAAGGAAATGAATAGAATTTTTGTGTCAAAGATTCTAAAGACATCTCATAATTTTTTACAACAAACAGTTTACAAGGAGTCACCTTTCCACTAATTGAGTATTATGAAACCAAGGGATGGTGACATAAGGGGTTAAACTTTAGTCACACACTCCGACGAAAAGCGGAGATATAGTAGCTCGATGCGTGTGCCCACAGCACGGTTTGTTGTGATTATTTATGTAGATTTCAGAATATACTATTCTAAAGACACCAATTAAACAACTAATTGGAGAAACCAAGCATGTGATATCTCGATTCTTCACAGTCCGATCACCTTATTTCATTACAGAACAGCGAGAAAACGATACAAACAACATATCACACCAATGAGCATTAGAATTAGCCAAAGCTTAATACATTAATTATGACTAAAGGCTGTATAGAATGATTAAATTAATGGGTTGTGGCAAACTTGTTGCATTAAACATAATGCTCACATTTTTCCACGCGCTGACTTTATGATGCAGTCCTCTATAATTCATCACATTTAAGTTGTTCAAATAAAGAAATATTTCCAGCCCATTTTTTCTGGTTATTAAAAATAAGTTTGATCATCTTAATCGAGTTATTCTCCGTGATTGCGTGCAACGATTGAATATCATTATACCGTGAGCAAAAACGGGAGGTTAACCACAATAAATATAATAAAATAAATAAATAAAATAATATTACAAATTAAATTAAATCAGTCCGAGTATTCTTCTGGCAGTAACTTGAGCTGCGGGCTCTTCGATAATCTGCCTAGCAACACCAGCAGCGCTGACAGCCGCGTCGCTCAGATAAGCTACACATTAAAATGAAGGATGACATTATACATGGTGTGGAATCGGTATAAACGATATATAACGTTTATTGCGTCGATGTTCAACTAAACTAAATTAGTTTAATTTTCTTCACAAAACTTGACATTTGTTTATCGTCACTAAAGCAGGTGGAAATTACTTTACGCTACTAATCGGAGCCGGATGTGACGACACACTTTCCCTGATAGCACACGTACATCTTGGAGACGTCCAAGAGACGTCTATTAAATGTCTTTAAGAGGTTTATGATTTAGTATGTATGTAAAACTGACATCTGAAAGTTTGTCAGATGTTTGTAGACAGCAGATGCTTTCCAGATCAAGAGATCTTTAATAGACATCTTGCAGATGTATGTGTGCTATCTTGGTTGCAATCAAATTAATAATAAATAATGCACACACCCAATTGCTTGCACTCAGGCAGTTTGGTATGACTTGCCTGGAACTCTACAAAGTCGTGAGTCGTGGTTTGAAGTCGTGACTTATGGGCTCAAAAACCTGCCTGGAACGCAGCATTAAGAAGCGCTTTTATCAATTCAAATTGTGTCAAAGCAACTGCACAATAGGAAAATAGTGTGTCAAAAATGTACAATGACAAGATTAAACACTCAATTTTCATTTAAAGGCATTTCATTATTGAATTCAGTGATGTCATTGTTCAGTTAAGTTTAAATAGAATCTGTGCAATCTAGTCGACGACATCGCTGGAAATGAAGTGTCCCCAACTAAGCAAGCCAGAGGCGACAGCGGCAAGGAACCAAAACTCCATCGGTGACAGAATGCAGAAAAAACCTTGGGAGAAACTAGGCTCAGTCGGGGGACCAGTTCCCCTCTGGCCAGACAAACAGCAGTTTGTTCCAACTGCAGCAAATTCAAATTGTAAGGGCTCAACTGGTCTAGCGAATTTCTATGGTCATTTAACAAGATTTTTTCTTCTTCTGGTCTTCTTCATTTATGAGGACAGATCATTGAAAAAGGACAATTTAAGAAGTATCCTTAAATGAGTAGTTCACCCAAAAATTATAATTTGCTCCCAGATAGCACACAAGACGTCTGTTAAAGATCTCTTAATCTGGAAAAAATCTGCTCTGGTCAAACTGTCTGGCAGACGTCTTTGGTGGACGGCCCGAGTCCGCATGGCGGCCGGCGATCTCCTCCTGTCGAGGGCAGCCGGCAGCGGTTTTGCTCTCCACATGGCGGACAGCAGGCTCCGGCCCACTCGAACGGCGCCGACTATGGCAATCCCTCGTCCCAAGCACGGCAGCGAGTCTTCGTCCCACCTGTTCTTCTTTTGCTCCAACATCGGGCAGCCACTTTCTCCGCCACTTCCTGCTGCCCGAAGACATCTAATAGACGTCTATTTGAAGAAGGAGGCAACCGAAATCAAAACATTAAAACAAAATAAACAAACATAACAGAAAAGCGGCAGACGGACGACTCCACACAAAAACACAAACTATAGACGTATCTCATTTAACCCTTCCGCTCCTCCAGATGAGCCGGTGAAACACCCTAAAAAATACCCAAAAATTATAATTTGTCCCAGATAGCACACAAGACGTGTTAAAGATCAGAAAAAATGTGTCTGCAAATGCAGACGTCAGTTGTCAGTTTTATATACATTCTAAATAATAAACATCTTAAAGACATCTAATAGACTCTATTTGACATCTTAAAGATGTACGTGTGCAAACACCCTATCGTCTTGCAGATGTAAATGCAGACGTCAAATAGACATCTCTGAGATGTACGTGTGCTATCAGGGCTGAAAACCGAGGATACCCAAGATGTAGCCTAGCTGAGTTTGTTTCTTAATCTGAACAGCTTTGGAGAAATTTAGCATTACTGTACTCCACTTACTCGCTAGTGAATCCTCTGTCGTGAATGGGTGCCGTCAGAATGAAAGTCCAAACGGCTGATAAAAAATCACAATAAACCACAAGTAATCCACACCACTCCAGTCCATTCATTAACGCCTTGTGAAGTGAGCAGCTGCATGTTCGTTAGAAACAAATCCATCATTAAGACGTTTTTTTCAAAACTGTAACTTTCAGCTAAAATATCTATATGCATCCTATGCTATTAATGTTGCTAATCCAATGGAAAGTTATCTACTCTGAATCAGGAGAGAAATATGCACAGATCAAGCACCATTTACAAGCAAAAATAGTTCTAAACAAATGTGTCAGATGATTGTGATATGAGTATTATGTATTATAGGCTGGCATTTTGGTCAGAAGCTAAAGTTAAAACGTCTTAGTGATGGGTTTGTTTCTTACAGACACAGCTTTTGCTTGACAAGACATTGAAATGTAACTGTCTTATTGGTCTTTTTTTAAGGTAAATAAATAAAAAACAATAATTCACCACAAATTAATATTATATTCTCATTTACTTTCTTTGATGTCATTCCAAAACCTCAGGCTAAAAGCTCAGTATTTTATGAGCTCAGACACCAGCTGTGTTTTATCCCCCATGTAACCTTACTGCGGTCTGAGCAGGGTGAAGCCTGCTGTCTAGATGCTGCATTGGTCCCACCACATCCATCTGTGTTGTTTACTCTCTTGCTTTTTATTGACCCTATTAAGCTCTAGATACATCTGTGCACAGCTGGTGAGTTTGTCCCAGATAACAGTCACACTGATCTGAGAGCTGTCAGCAAGAAGCAATGCTGCTCTGAGTATAACCAAACAGTTGCTGGTAGCCACTGACTTACTATTTGTTTTTATCCATACCATGGGAGTCAACTGTTTGGGTACGAAGACTCTTCAAAATATCTATTTTATGCTCAACAGAAGAAGGAAACTCATACAGGTTTGGAACAACTTGAGGGACAGAATTTTCATTTTTGGATGAATCCCTTTAAATGTTAACAGGATACCATTACCACACTGCTATACAGCAACATATTTTCTCATATATCCCAATTTAATATTTAGGGAGAGCATTAAGCTAGCCATTTGTAGGTTAGGATATACAGTATGTAATGCATTGGATGGTGCTGAAATTGAGATACTCAAGCTTTCCATGAGTTTCCCAGGCAGATAATTTGTGGATTATAGGAGATTTTCAGTTTCTAGATAGATTTACCAATAAAAGCCAGGGGAGGGGATAATCTAACCGCTGATTTGAACAGGAATATAAGCAAGAATGATTCCTTAGGAGGAGAAGAAAAGAGAGGAGACTTGCTGCAGATGGGAGTCTGGAACATAATGATACTTACAGAGCGTTACAACCAAGAAAAGTGTTGCTTTATGAATGTGTCTAACAAGTGCTGGGAGAATAAAGGCAGCCATTGTACACCATCCATGTCATGATATTATTTTAGGTGATTACGGGAAGGATGTATGAAGGATACCCAGCTGGCTCATGATTATTATATTTTTCAATATTGAAACGAATAAATTCATTAAAATGGCAAATACAGAGACTGTATAGAAGAGGAAACACACACACACACACACACACACACACACACACACACACACACAGAGGATGTTGCTGGTGTGAGAGAAGCAGCAGGGGTCAATAATGGAGGAGGTTATTAACACACATCTATAATTCAACAGCAGCAGCAACAGCGTGAAGAGAGCAATGAGAGGATGAGAATGACAATAACCAGGATTTGCATGAATTTGAGCCAAAGAGATTGTGCATATACATCATATCTAGATAGACAGACACATGCATACATACATGTAAATAACACAATGCACTCTCATAGTTCCTTATCTTCACAGTTTTAATATTTTCATCCACATTTTTTTACAATATCATTGTAGATCCTTGGTGGTGAAAATATGAAGAAGCACTATACTGATATCACAGCTGAACATCAACCAATAGCAAGAGTCAAATAAACAGACAGGCACTCCCCATAAGCTTTTCTCAGTGAGGGGGCAAGTAGGGCTAGATGCAGTGCAATGGTAACACGACACGATGCTAAACACTGTTTTACATTCATATTTTCAAAGTGTGGGGTCTGCACATCAGATCTTCAAAATTTAGTGTGACGTTTAAGATATTACGCGTAGAATAACACATTTTGGTTTAAAAAAAAGTTTTGGATCTTGCTGAATCTGTGAGAAAAGATACACAGCAGGATAAAGACCCATGTGACCAGATGCCAAAAAAAACTAAATTTAAACTTCAAACATTTTATGATAAATATAAGATGTTGTACACAGGGATTGAAATGAACTTTTTCACTCACCAGCCAATTTGGCTGCTAAATTTTTAAGTTACCGGCCATTCATAACTTCTACTAGCCAAAAAATAAAACAAATAAAAACAGAAATAACCCAACAGCTTGAGGCTGTCTACACTGGACGTGACAAAGCAAACGTTGCAAATAATTTTGTGTCAGTACTAAGGCTGTGCGATATTGACAAAAGAAAAAAAATTCTCAATATTTTCTGGGATTTTATCGATAAAGATAATTAGACGATATTTTGCTGAGTGTGTTATTGTGCTGATATCTTAAGGACTACCGCGGACAGCTGACTCCTATAGTTTTTGATATTCTTCATATTCTGTGTGGTGGTCAGTTCACAGCAGTGATAGAAATTAATATTTTTCAAATAAGTTTAAATTGATTTTAACCTTTTATGGGCATGTTTACCTTTATAAAGACTTTGTTTTCTAAAAGTGTGCATATTTTTAGTCAAATTCTTACATTTAATCAATCAATTATAATAATACATTTAGGCTGTTACTAAAATGAAATCACTATCAAGAAAATGAATCTTTGCAAATGTTTATGGCATTTAGATGTATTTTAACAAGTTAATGCAGCTTAGAGGGACATGGAGTGCTTTAACCAGCAGTTACAAATGCATAAATAAAGTTTTGATATTTAAATGTGATACTGATTTTGAAATTATAAAAAAAAATACTTTAAATTTAAACGCATCAATAATTTAGTTATTGTGATTCATTTAAACGCTTGATTCATTCAGGAACGAATCACTGTCATGTTGCTTAGAGACGCAAAACAGCGCTATGGCTGTTTTTAGAATGTTTTTTGTTGGCGAAATAGAGCAAAAACACGCTATATGGTGTTTAAAAAATCTTGATATTATCTTTTTGTTTATTGAACTGTTGTATAAAATCAATAACACATTTGTAACCATGCTGTTTCTTTAAGAAAAAACAGCACTCTTCGTGTGATATTAGTTAACTATATGAATGGATATAAAAATATACATTTTCTTATCTTGAATTATGTGGTCATTCTTAATGCATATTAATAGACTGAATCATCCAGTGAAAGAACACACTCTACACTCTAAAAAAAGATGGGTCTTTAAAGGTTCTTTACATGCAGTAATGGTTTTGTTTAGAACCATAGCATTCTGAAGAACCCTTTTATGCCGAAATGGTTCTTTGTTAGAGTTTAGGGTTCTTTGTTCCCGCCCTTTTGTTTTTCAAATCTGTAACTTTCAAAACACTTCATTACTGATTCTCTGGATTTCAGTGATCCAACTACACAGACTGTCAACACTCTCAACAGGTAAATCATTTCTTTCTTAAAATGTCTATAAATTCTAACTTTCAAATGCTAATAGGTTTTTCTGTCTTTTCTCATTTTAGTTTAAGAGAACATGTACATGTGACCAGCTCTATTCAGTTAAGGATGCTCTCCTCTTCTCACAAAGTAAGTAACAAAGATATTAAATATATGATCCATTTTGTTAGATATTTTTATTACTAGGGTTTATTAATTAATTAGTTATTGTCATTCATTCATGTATTCTACTAATAACTGTTGTTAGAACACTGCCCTTTTTGTTACAATTTCACGTCAATAAAAATAATAATCAAATTGACACGTTGTTGTTGATTTTATGTAAACCCCTAGATGGGGTTTGTAATAAGATATTACAAGTATATTATAAGATATAATATAGGTAAGATAGATTATAAGACCAGGCAGATAGGGGGTAAAAAAACAATATTAATAAATAATATATACAAATAATACTAATATGAATGATATTAACATACTAATATTAATGAACAACTATCATTAAAAAGGTTATTTATAACACCATTAAGGTCCTATATAGCATTTTCAAAGCACTAAAAAGGGTTCTGCCATTGTTACAAGCCGAAGAACCCTTTTCTGGTACTGTTTAGGACCAATTTTCTTAAGAGTGTAAATGCGCACACACACTAGTTAGTCTAACCAGACTTCATCACTTAGTCACGTATGAGTGCACTCTGTAGGTGTGTTTTGTCTGGTTATTAATGTCATGATGTCTCACAAGTTCAGTTTTTGCGCTAAACCTTTGCAGATTTGGCTTGCATGAGCTTTCCCAATAAATTAAAGAGTGAACATAACTTACGAAAAGTAACCCACCAAATTGGCTAGTGATTTGACGACGTTACCTGCCATAGCTGATTTTTACCCGCATTTGGCGGGTTGGCGATTGTTAATTTCAAACCCTGGTTGTACAATTCTAAGTGCTGCCGGACTGAAATAACAAGTGAAGCGACCCTAACACCGTGTCTACACATAACGGGACAGTTGTAGACAGCATCACTGATTATAATGAGTTCTATAATATTTTGTTGCGTCGTACCGCTCGCATCCAGTGTAGACACGGTGTAAGGGACCGGTAATAAAAACAATAAAGGAAAAAGTTGCCCTGGGAAAAAGCTAAAGCTCCACTTTACACAAATAATGAAACAAGAGCAAGACAAGTGCTGTGAGAATGAGCCACATTCATCATATTATAAAAACATTCTCTATATCTGAAGGGACCATTGTGCGGTAATGCTTTGAGAAGAAGGGCATGAAATACCACAAGCAACACGAGACGCAAACAGGCCTTTAAAAGACTTCAGCAGCAACTCTCCAAAGTAACACAACAACACGCACAGACAAATCCCTTCCCTACAGAAACAAACACTCAGTGAGAGTGTAGCTCTATGGTAAATATGTTCTATACACAGACTGGGACCAGGGCACAGTTGTCATACCTTTCAGGCCATTTTTGTCTCATTTACCCTCGCCTCAAAAAAACTAAGGGATCAAACCCATGACCCTGCTCACTGCCGGGGATGGGACCTCTGAAGGCAGGGGTCCATGGGGTCCTTGACGGCCCCTCCAAACACGTCCACGTCTCGGTCTGTCCAGGGCACTATGTTCCCCAAGCGGGGTGACTCTGCACATGCTGCCAAAGCAGCAACCTCTGTTAGCGACAACACCCGGTCCCACAGATTAAACAATGACAGCTCCCCAACAAGAGCCTGAGATGCATCAAACCGCCCCCCAAGAGTGTCCTGCAGAGGAGCCATGGAGAGCAGAAGGGTTACACATGGATAAACATAACGTTGCATCAGAAAAAAAACATACAAAAATGGTACCTTGAAGGGTCCAACACATTGTCACTGTACCCTCAAAGGTATACCTTTCTACCATAACAACCCTTGCAATACAAACATTGTCACAAAAAAATTGCAAAGATTTGACATTTAGAGGCACTAACTTTTAAAAGACAACTTTTTACCTTATCTACCCCTAAAAGGTGCATATTGGAGTAGAAATATGTAGCTTTATGGTACTACCATGAATCTTTTAGGGCAGGGGTGTCAAACTAAGTTTGATACCCTGCTTTAGGGCAAAATAAGGTGCAAAGATGTCCTGTTGAGGGTACTGCCCCAGAGCTTTTGCACCACTGAAGGTATAATATTTAGCACATTTTTCCAAGAGTGAAGGTGTACCTTTTGTGGGTGTATTCAGACTCTTCAAGGATTCACTGTCTTGCTTACCTGTTCCTGTCCCAACACCAAGACGCCCCCGGATTTGATTGGGTGCCATGCAGACAAACCTTCACCCCGTCCTCTCAACTTTCCACTTTGATAAGCTTTCCAAACTCCATCCCGTAGGGTCCAACTCACACATATGTGCTGCCAGATGCCCTGGGGCAAAGATAGAGGCAGCTGTGCCACCTGTAAATGGAAGGAATGGTTGAGTCCATCAGTTGTATTGCACAAGGTTGCTGCGGAAGGAAGGTTTAGTGCAGGTTTCCTCAAATCTGGACCTGGAGGGCCACTGCTCTGCAGAGTTTAGCTCAAACCCTAACTATACATTTTGTATTAACTCTGAAGACCTTGATTATCTTGTTCAGGTGTCTTTGACCCGGGTTAGAGCTAAACTCTGCAGAGCAGTGGCCCTCCAGGCCTAGATTTGAGGAACCCTGCTGTAGTAGGTCTTACCTTATCATTGATGAGTAGTTCTGCTGGATTATGAATGCCCTGCAACAGGACAAGTTCATTGGGTTGTTCCGGGACAGCATAGGAAAATGGTGTCCCAATTCCACTCTCAGCAGGCTTGAGCCACAGACAGGCTGTGAAGGCGTACATATCTGGAATATTTCGCCTGACAAGCCCGTACATGTAGTTAGTTCGCACAGGGAAGGAAAGTTTATACCCTTGTGGGTAACTGTAGTCTGTAAGACCTGGGAAAGAAAGATCGAGAGAGAGAGTTAAAAATAAATAGAGCCATTTAATTCCCTGTATATTTGACCAAACCTTTCTCCTTACTCTGTTCCAGCTCTGCAATATGCTCTTGCAGGGTGTTGATTCCCTGGTCTATGTGCTGGTGATGGCTCTGGGTCTCTTTCCGGAGGTTCTTCCTCTCCTTCTCCAGCAGGCTAATCTTTTTTTCCAGTTCTCCCTCCAGATCCTCAACAGGCCTGCCAGGCTCGCCCACCACTACACTCCCCAGTGTGCTCACAGTATGCTCAGTGTGGTTCATCGCTGCCGGGCCTATCTCCAACTATGAGATAATTATGCAAGTAGTTAATATCGCAAAACCTAATACATCCTGTTCAAAAAGTGCACCTGACTATATTAGATACATTTAAATTACAGGAACTGAAAATAATGATTTGTTTTTGAATCAGACATACTTTTCAAATGAATTCTCATTTAAGGAGAGCAAGAATGGATGCCAAGATTTTGAGTGAACATTGACTTACATTTCGTTCTGTTCCTCAAACACTTATTATATGGTTTCAGAAGACTTGGAATATGATGCATGAGTTATACAAAATACCTTTTTAAATCTTTTATGGGGCTTTTTCAATACTCTATGAAGCTTGAAAGCTCCCTGTAATTGCATAGAAAACAGTGACCACTACATTCCTTAAAATGACTTCTTTAGTGCTGCTCCACAGACGAAAGAAAGTCATAAGGGTTTGGAAGGACATAAGGGTGAGTAAATAAACTCACATTTATTTGATATAGTTTTTTTTACAATAGAAGCTTTACAGAACATATTTGTTTAAATAATGAAATCTTGCCCTAATGAACAGGAAATCTTTTTTGTGTAGCCTAAACAGCTCTGGTCCATAAGTCAATATCACAACATCTACAATTCAGGTGTGACTGTTGACAGTGTTCCAGCTGGCTGAGAACCAGTATTCTCTCCTCTGTCATGATTTATGTATGTCTTTCTACCCAAGAGATGAACAAGATGGAGGGGAAAGAAACCTCTCACAGGTGACAAAAACACACAAAGACATATACAAATCCCAGCTGGAAAAATAACCATCGCAGAAATTCTAATTGTTTCCACTACAAATACCATTAAACATTACAAACCATCAACGTTTAACCATTAAAACCATAAAAAAACGTTTTCTGTAGTGTGTTTTGGGACATATTCCATTAGCATTTAGTGGTTTTAACAAGCCACCAATAGAAGGCAACTACTTCCCAGTAGAAGCCCACAAGATCCATTACAGTTTCCATTAAAACCAGTTACCATCATAACCAGTAAAACCATTAAAAATGTTGCATCCTTGCATACTAGTTCATTTACAAAACTGTTTACCTTAAATACCTCAGTGAAACCAAATGTCAAGAAGCTTTTAGAATTTTAAGTGTTCATAGTTTCTCATACCAACCTCCAACTTCTCTATGCGATCTTTGAGTTGAAGAATCGCTATCTCCAGTTCCTCCACAGCCCGTGCCGTCTGCAGCTGTACTGCAACCGAGCTGCTCACATCGTCCCCAGCCATGTGGCGATGGTTGCCTGCCCAAACCCCCATACTCCTCTCGTGGAGACTCCTATCCTCCAGTCCGCTCTCACAATCTGAGAGTTTCCCTGTGAGCTCAGTGATGGTCCTCTGGTCCATGAGGATCTGGTCGTTTTGTTGCATGACGATCTGCCGGAGCTCCTCAGCGGTGGTGCGGAGGCTCCATTCCTCCTCATCTGCAAACGGGTCATCTGCTTGTTCTCTCAAACCCCTGGATTTGCAGTCAGCGATGGGAACAGGGGTACAAATGAGTCGATTGAGGGTGAACTGTTTCGGACTTGGCCCAGTCACGTCCCCGGTACTGAGCTCATTGAGCGACGGCATCTCCAGGCCGATGTCCAATCCGCCGCCTTCATACGATTCAGCACCATGGAGAGCTCCGAGCGGCCCGGCGTGCGCCACGGATCCAGGCAGCGGCTCCAGGAGCGACAGTGAGCGGTTGTCGGATAGCGCTTGGGGCGCGGCGGCCGAGGATCGTGAATACACGCTGGCGATAATGCAGATGACCGCGCCGAGAAAAGCCAGGAGGCCGGCGGAGACTAAAACCACGACGAACTTCATCGCGCCGATTGAGATTTACAATAAAACCGCAGGATGTAGTTTTATCGATGTTTAATATTTACAAACGTCCAGTGTTCACCATCAGAAGCAGGTCTGGATGAAATGAAGGTCGATCGCGTCGGCTGTATTTCCCTCCGCTCGCAGTAGATGATGCTGCGCCTCCTCCTTTTTCTGTTGCTAAGTGCCCCTCTGGCCGGTTTCTATGGCTACTGCGCGCAATAGAGGGTGGTGAGAGACTGTGATAAAAATGCACGATTTATCACATTGACGTAAACACCTTTTGGTCTCTTCATCATCATCCATGAATACTCCGAACAGACTGCGTTACTGAAGAGAAAACACACTTTAGAACATGAGTGATAATGAGGTTTGGTTTCTAGTGATTCCGAAAGAGAGGTGTTCTTGATATAAAATCATTTCGTAATAAATGTGTCACAGATATGACAATATGTCTGATTTATGTGCGAATGTATTTATGCTTTGCACATCATTAATGTACCCTCACACTAAATTCGTTAAATAACAACTTTATCAGATATGGAAATGACAGTTCTGACCTTTAAGCTCGTCGAAATAAATGATCAGCTGTTTAAACACCCCATGAACCAGTGGTTATATGAAGTAATGATATAGTATCTTGAACACAAACAAAATTATTGTAAATGTTTTTGAAAGATGTTTATTTGATTTAAATAATAATAAAAAAGTAGATTACTTTTTCAATGCATCGTGCTGCTTAAGTTTTATGTGGACCCATGATACATGATACACGTTTTTTTTTGTTTTGTACAAGTCTTTACAGTAACTTTTGATGAAATGAAATGCACCACTGCTGAATAAAAGTTTTAATTTCTTACAAATTTCTCTAACTGACCAAATTTTTGAAGAGTAGTTCACATTCAAACTCAAAATTAAAGGGTTACTCCACACCAAAATGAACATTTTGTCATTCATCATGCTTTGTGTACAGCATTACCGGGGAAACTGCATTTTCATTCACACCAACAAGTGGGCGGCAATATGCTAATGTTTCATGTTGACGTCAACATGGAACGGCTTGGGATTCATTTTTAAAAACAACTAGTTTCAATGATTCGACTCTTTCTTTTGAGAGACTACACATACTACTACATACTACCCACCATAATATACAATATAATCCATAATAGGGGCTCTATAAAATGTGATTTTGTG
The DNA here is from genome assembly GCA_027422405.1 of Ptychobarbus kaznakovi. NCBI lineage: Eukaryota > Metazoa > Chordata > Actinopteri > Cypriniformes > Cyprinidae > Ptychobarbus > Ptychobarbus kaznakovi. The sequence goes on from CM049815.1 coordinate 237,104, forward strand.
CTGTCATAAATTATAAGATAGTATTTTTTTTAAATATACAAAATGTGCCAATCATGACAAGGACAGTTTAAATCTATACTGATGATGAGTTGTCTGCGTTTCTTTTTTAAATCACAAATCCCACACTTTTCAGACAAAAGTATTTTTACCTAAACAGTCTGCGGCTGAGCTGATTTCATGAATTTATAGAATATTCTTATAAAAACAAGTGTCATTAACAATCTGCTAAAAAAAATATAGAAATGCACAAACACATGGTCCAATATGCAGACTACCTATCAACAAATATGAAAACCTTTATTTATTGATATGGTTGAGGTGCATTTTTAAAGACATCTGTGGGTGAAGAGAAGCAATAACAAATGAACAAAAAAAGAAGAACAGAAAATCAGTGTCCAAATTTCACTGACAACCAGATGGAGGCTGCTTATTCACTTTATGTAGTTCTATTTGAGTCATTAAAGCCATTAATGTTCAAAACATAAATAAAAAGATATCTTCAGTTGCATCCAATCGCTGCATGAAAAATACTTTCTCTTCAGAGAAAAACAAAAAGACATCCGGTTGGCTTTTCAGAAATCCAGCCACTCAGACATGTAAACACAGTTAGACGGAGATATCTCGCCCCCTTCATGACAGTCATCAAACACCTACAGAGCAGAGAGTTACTGTGGTTAACTTAGCACATTATAGGCATAGTTCACCCAAAAATTATACAAGAAACAAACCCATCTACAATGCAAAACCTCAATATTGATTTATATTATGCAGCCCTACTTCTGTCCTAAAAGCTTACCGGACACAGTCCACATGGTGTTTTGACCAGGCCAGTGGGTTGAATTATGGGATTCACACCCATGTAGAGCTTCATCTGTCCATCTACACTCCCCACCGTCCCCTCTTTAGCAGCGATTATGGTCATCTCCACTTTGCCGTCAAAGATCAATGTGTTTAGAATGGTCTCAATGTCCTCCATGGACAAATCCACCTGCACACAGGAACAATCACAACATATTCAATCTATTTGGTTCATGTTTAAAAATCTTGAAAGGTACAGTTCAATAAAAAAAAACACATACAGTACCCTCCATAAGTATTGGAACAGTAGAGACAAAATTGCTCTGTTGGCTGTGGAATCAAGACATTTGCAAATATGATTAAAAGATGAAAATGAGACAAAACTACAGAATGACTCATTTTATTATTAGCCGTTTCAACACACGTTTTACCAAATAAAAAGAACAGCACTTTTAGAGTTCATCCCACTCATTGATGTGAGCATAAGTATTGGGACAGTTGAACATAAGGCAGAATATAAAAGATTAAAAGCTATTTAGTTGCAGATCCCTTGCGCACAATCCCAGCAGTGAGTCAGGGACCCACAGACATCACAGACTCTTGGTCTCATCCTTTGAAATACTTTTCCCAGCCTTTAATGCAGCCAATTCCAATTGTTGCTTGTTTTGGGGAGTTTCTGCCTTTACTTTCCTCTTCTGCTGGTGAAATTCATGTTCAATCGGATTTAAATCTGGAGACTGACTTGGGCAATGTAAGACTTTCCATTTCTTTCGCCCTTATAAATTCCTTGACTGAACTGGCAGGGTGTTTTGGGTTATTGTCCTGGTGCAATATGAAGCACTTTCCAATGAATCTGGTGCCGTTTTCTTGAATATTGGTTGGCAAGATGGTTTTGTACCCTTCCAAATTCATTCTGCTACTGTCATCATACATTAAGTCATCAGTAAAGTTGAGAGGGCCTGTTCCAGAGACAGCCATGCATGCCCATGCTACGACACCACCTCCACCATGCTTTACAGATGAGGTTGTATGCTTGGGATCATTTGCAGTTCCCTTTTTCTCCACATTTTTGCTTTCACCATCACTTAGATAAAGGTTCATCTTTGTCTCATCGGTCCATAAACCGCTCCAAAACTCTTCTGGCGCTCACCTTTGTGCTTTTTTGCAAACTCTAATCTTGCCTTTCTATTTTTGGTGCTGGTCAGAGGTTTGCATCTTGCTGTGTAGCATCTGTAATTCTGTGTCAAAGTCTCCTGAGGACAGTAGATTGTCCGAGCATCACCCCAGCTTTCTGGAAGTTGTTGGTGATTTTATAGACACGTCTTTTAGGGTTCATTTTCACAGCTTTTATGATTTGTCTGTCATCAACTACTGTTGTTTTCTCAGCAGATCAGGTCGTTGTTGGTGGTTTCCAAACTTTTGAATCCTTTGTTTTTGCTAGAGCTCTATTGACTTCCTCTTTTCTTTTAGCATCCAAATTCCTTGCTTTTCTCTCAAAGTCAGCTACCTCATCTTCATCCTGGTTTGTGTGTGTCATCATCGAATGCAAGATTCAGAATACAGAAGTAATGGATACAACTGATATGACACTTCCTGCTTTTAATACCTGAAGAATTAATGCAACAGGACACAGCTGAACACTTAGAAAGACCCGTGAGGCAACTGTTTCAATACTTATGTTCACATCAGATAGGAGGATGAAACTCTAAAAGTGCTTAGCTGCTAAAACATCTATGTGTTAAATCACCCAATAATAAAATGTGACATTCTGTAGTTTTGTCTTATATTCATCTTTTAATCATATTTGTAAATGTCTTTACTCCACAGCCAACAGAGCAATTTTTACTTTACTGTTCCATTACCTTTGGAGGGCTCTGCATATAAAACAAAAAGGCGGAAAATATCCTCATCTTTAGGCCATCCAAGATGTAGATTTGTTAGATTAAGTTCGCATATTCATTAGAAAAGATTTGAAAAAAAAAATCAGCATTACATCATTTGCTCACCAATGGATCCTCTGCAGTGAATGGGTGCCATCAGATTGAGAGTCCAAACAGCTGATAAAAATAATTCACAATAATTCACACTCCAGTGCATCAATTAACATCTTGTGAAGCCAAAAGCTGTGTTTTTTAAGAAACAAATCCATCAAGGCATTTTAAAGTGTCACTTACAGTTAAAATACGAGTCCATATTCCAAAATAATGCTTCCTCCAGTAAAACAGTCCATCCCTGTTATGAAAGTCCCTGTTGTCCTCGTACGTCAAAATCCACCTACATATTTGCTTAGAACTGTTTTGAACTGGTGCTCGATCTGCTCATATTTCTCTCCCGATTCAGACGAGACAACTTTTTCCACTGGAGAAAGCATTTTATGGACAGAGTACTCATTTTAGCTGGAAGGTAAAATGTCTTCATGGTGGATTAGTTTCTACCAAACATGGAGCTTTTCACTTCACAAGACATTAAGTGATGTACAGGAGTGGTGTGGATTATTGAGATGATTTTATTAACTGTCTGGTCTCTCATTCTGACGGCACCCATTCACTGCAGAGGATCATTTGGTGAGCAAGTGATGAAATGCTAAATTTCTCCAAATCTGTTCCAATGAAAAACAAACTCATTTACATCTTGGATAGCCTGAGGGGGGAGTACATTTTCAGCATATTTAATTTTTGCATCTATTCTTTATATATATTATTCACACTCACTTTGCTGATGCCAAGCTCACAGATGTACTTCCACACTTCATGAGAGGTGGCAAATGAGCTGTTTCTTTGCACCATGGGGCTCTGCTTACCGTCTCTCGCTGCTTCAGCCTGAAAATAAACATTTCTATTAAATTCGAAGTCTTAAATGGGTCATCGGATGCCCATTTTCCACAAGTTGATATTATTCTTTAGGGTCTTCATAAAAAGTCTATAACATACTTTGGTTAAAATTTGTCAATGGTAGTGTAAAAAAACACCTTTTTTACCCTGACAAAATCAGCTGTTTTCAGCAAGCCGTTCGTTAGTCCATGTTGCTTTAATTGCTAGTGAGCTCTGCTGACTCCGCCCCTCTCTTCTGTGAGGTGACGAGCAGTACTGTTTACTTTAGCTGCGAAACTGGTTAACTAGCACATTATTAGTAAAGGCGATTTGCAAAGATTCACAAAAAACCCTTATACTCACTTCTGTGGGTGAGGCTGGATTACGAATGATTTGAACGAACATAAATGCATTTATGAAGATCGGGGATCGGCGCATTCACTTCAAAGCGAAAGTAACGTTAATCCTCTGCGTCTTCAGCGGCTCAGATGTCAGGAGTAAATGACGACTGCTATATTCATTCATTACATCCAACAACTAAACACTTCAATCGCTTAATCGGAGACGTTCTTGTCTTCCCCTGCACTGGAGTCGACACAATGGCGGACTGATGACAGCTCACACAGGGTGGGTCTCAGGCAGTGTTTCTCAATTCCAGTCCTGGGGACCCCCTGCTCTGCACATTTTGCATGTCTCCCTTATTTAACACACCTGATTGAGCTCATCAGCTTATTAGGAGAGAGAGACATGAACTGAACTAACGAGCTGATGATCTCAGTCAGGTGTGTTAAATAAGGGAGACATGCAAAATGTGCAGAGCAGGGGGTCCCCAGGACTGGAATTGAGAACCACTGATCTAAGGTAAGACGGTCTTGTCAATCAACTATCGAGGGAGTGGTCTGTGCAGAACCACGTCATTTTGACAGTAGGGCTGTCGCGGTGAAGGAATTTCCCTTGCAGTAATTTTGAGTGGCTCAAAAGCGCGGTGTGTGGTATTATCGCCCATATATACACATACACTATATTGCCAAAAGTATTGGGTCACCCCGTTTTAATGTAAGGTTTGACTATTTTTGTAATTTCCATGAGTAAAAAATCTTATTAAGCATATACTGATATTCTAGGGAATTGTGTGCTTCTAATTTCATAGCAACAGTTTGGACAGGAGCCTTTTTTATTCTAACATGACAGTGTCTCTGTGTATAAGGCAAGGTTCAAAGAGAAATGATGATTCAGTCAGTGTGGAAGAACTTGACTGGTCACGAAAGCCAAGTCCTAATCCCAGCTGAACACCTCTGGTGTGACTTTAAATGCAGACCTTGAGCCAAAAACTCATCGCCAAACACCAATGACTTGTACATTCATTATATGCACAAAAGTACTGGGACACCCCCTTCTTTAGAAGAGAAAAAGGTACTTCCAAACTGTGGCAACAAAGATGGAAACATAATTCATGTACTTAAAAATTGTATTTCCACCTCTGTTGCAACAGTTTTGAAGTGTATGAAATGACAGTACCCATATGTCATTGGTGTTTGGTGACGAAATCGATAAGCAGTATCGGTAAGAGTAGTAATACCATTTAAACATTAACGATATCCATCCCTAGACATGACAACCTATTTTCTCAAATATACATTACTTAGCCTGAAGGACAGGTAATCGCACGAGATCAGTCGATCTCCCTCTCATTCGCTGTCTGTTTAGGCTTGTTAAGTGCAAAATCTAGTGAGCCTCTTTATAAATCAGCATGTTATACATTGATATCATTACTAATATTCAGTACATATGCATGAAGTGTAAAACAAGAAGGGCATAACCTTACGAAAAAAGAAAACACAAATATCGCGGTTGCTGAGGTAGTTGCATTCCTCTGCGGTTATGCTCGTCAATAGCGCGGTATTGCGATATTGCCGTTATAACGACAGCCATATCTGACAGGAACATAAGAACAGCCTGATTTTAAAGGGGTCATATGACGTTGCTAAAAAGAACATTATTTTGTGTATTTGGTATAATGCAATGTATTTGCGGTTTAAGGTAAAAAACCCACATTATTTTCAACATACTGTACATTATTGTTGCTTCTCTATGCCCCGTCTTTCTGAAATGCACTGATTTTTACAAAGCTCATCGTTCTGAGAAGGGAGGCGTGCTCTGATTGGCCAGCTATCCAGTGCGTTGTGATTGGCCGAATACCTCAAGCGTGTGATGGAAATGTTACGCCCCTTATTGTATTGTGATGACGTGTCCCGGCGCGAACTACATAAAAACAACAAAACCCATTATAAACGAGGCATTTGTTGCATCCAGTGGGGACGTCGCGCCGCGTAAACGTTACCATGTCTGCATTTGTGATCGGAGAAACAACAAACAAGCACTACTCTATACTGCTCAAAACTCACGTTTGAATAGCCAGTGGCAAATTCTTTAAATAAGAAAACATACTTGCAGGCTGTGAGTCAGAAGCGCCAGACTGTCCTAGCAAAGTTGAAATTGCCCCACTTTATAGAAACAGCCTTTGTACAAGCCAGTTAGGGCTGCAACAAACGATTATTTTGATAATCGGTTAATCCATTACGATTAATCGACCAATCGTCGATTATTTCACTGATTAATCAGTAGACTTTGATTATTCATCTTTTGCAATTCGTTCAAATATTAAGTTATACATATTCTAACATTAATAAAGGTCACTTCAGCTTTAGAAAAGCATATTATGTAATTACAATTATTATACAATTAATTGGTAACACTTTACAATAAGGTTCCTTAGGTTAACGAACTAAGAATGAACAATACTTCTACAGCATTTATTAATTTTAGTTAATTTCAGCATTTACTAATGCATTTATTAAAAAAAACACAAGTTGTGTTTTTTAACATTGTTTGTTCATGTTAGTTCACAGTGCATTTACCAATGTAAAACTGTATTTTTATTAACCAACATTAACAAAGATTAATGCATTGTTCATTCATGTTAATACATTAATGTTAACAAATGATACCTTATTTTAAAACGTTACCAATTCCTTATACAAATAGATGTATTTGGCACACAAAATGATAACAGACCGAGACTATCTCTATCTTATAATAGTTCCGCCTTCTTTCATTGCGTATACGTTGGGGTGGTGTTTTACAAATCTTCCCACACCGTGATGTAGACATGTGGGGGCGTGTTTAAATGAGCCATTTTAAGGGGGTGTGATTGAGTCTTAACTTTTATAAAGAATATCTCTTTGGTTTTGAGACTTTAGTCTTTGCAACTTCAGGGTTCTTATCTATGCATACAACTACAGCTTATAACACTCCAAAGAGAAAGGAAAACTTGAAATTGCATTATATGACCCATTTAAAATGGGGATAAAAAAAATACTTAGTTGATTTTTATCATTATAGGATGGATGTGTACACACTTCCATCACACATTTGTGACCCTGGACCACGAAACCAGTTTTAAGTGTACATTTAAAAAAATTGAGATCTATACATCAGAAAGCTGGATAAATACGCTTTCCATTAATGTGTGGTTTGTTACGATCACACAATATTTGGTCGAGATATAACTATTTGAATATCTGGAATCAGAGGGCGCAAAAAAATGTTGGAGCCGTTCATTGTAATGTTTTATTTGGCTACTGGGTGGCACGGTGAAACAGTATAATTGTAGCACTTTTGTAAGAACCAAGTGTGTGTGTGTGTGTGTGTGTTGGTAATTGGGAAAAATACAGTTTTTGACCCCACGGCAGAGTAGCGTGCAAGAGGGACTATAATCTTATGCTGTGTCTTCAAGGTATGGACTTTGATTGTACATATTGGTAAACAAGAAACCCTCCCAGCAAGTTGTTTTGAGACATTTGTTATTCGAACATAAATAAAGAACATTTGTTCTGAAATAAATAAAGAGACATTTGTTTGGATCTATTTCCGCTTGCATGGACGTTTGTACGCATCCTTGAATTTGCTCACTTATATTACCAATGGCAGCAGCTGATTGGAAAGCCGTTACACTAATGATTTTTGGCATAAAAGATAAATCAATCATTTTGACCCATACAATGTATTTTTGGCTATTGCTATAAATATACCCCAACGACTTAAGACTGGTTTTGTGCTCCAGGGTCACATTTATGTTCAAACAACTTGTAAAGTTAATTTTGCATCCGATGACCACTTTAAATCTTCAAGATCATAAAGAAGAATATGAAATATCACAATCTCACCTTACTTTGCAAGAACTTAAAGCACTGTTGGTTGAGAACCTCAACAAACTCAGACTCAAAATCTTGATCGCTATACCAGGCGCCTCCTGTCACAGATCGGTCCGGCTGCAGGTTGTACAGCATGTAGACTTTCTTCTTTGAGGCCTGGATGGGAAAGACATTTTAATAGGTCTGAACATTTTAAAGGTTTAAATAAGTTTTGGAGATCAACTCACCGCAACAGACTTCACTGCTTTGATGAGTTTCTTACTCTCAAGATTCTTAAGGATTTTATTGATTTCTGTGAGTGGAAGGTTACTTTTATATCTGATGTCTCTGGTCCAAATTCCTTTTGAAATCAGAAAACATGATTTAAGCAAGTATTCGTCAATATAAGCAAGTGGTTTGTTGAAAAATAATTGCATTGTGCAAATGATAAAATTAATTGTACCTTTATTCCCAGCATCTTCTATGATCTGGTAAACTAGTTTTTCTTGATTATCAGAGCCTTTAACTTTACTGGTCAAAAAAGAAACAGTATATAATTTTAATAAATATTATTGTATTATTATTTGCATGTGCATATATATGTGTGCACACATACACTACCAGTCAAAAGTTTTTGGACAACACGATTTATGTTTTTTTTAGTCTCCTCTGCTCACCAAGCCTGCATTTATTTGATCCAAAATACAGCAAAAGCAGTAATATTGTGAAATACTTGTACTATTTAAAATAACTACTTTCTATTTAAATATATTTTAAAATGCGATTTATTCCTGTGATTTCAAAGATGAATTTTTAGCATCATTGCTCCGGTCACATGATCCTTCAGAAATCATTCTAATATTCTGATTTGCTGCTCAAAAAACATTTATTAGGGGCCGAGCACAGAAGGTGCGATGGCACCTATTGTATCCGTTAGATTTCTTCCTCCGCACTTGAGTCTATGACAGCCCATAGAACCGCTTGCGGCAAAGTTGTGAAATTTGGCACACTGATAGAGGACAGTCCCAACATTAACCATAGCACGTTTGGAGTCTCTAACTCAAACTCTCTAGCGCCACCACTTGTCCAAACTTTTACTCATATTTATGCTAATAACTGTTGAACTGTGAGGCACAGAAGGAAAATATTTTTGTCCTCTGATTCCTTGAAACTAGTCTCAATATATTCTTTGGGTCATGCCGAGAACATCGATACCAGTTATGCCAAAATTGTCCAAACTTCCTGCCCTGCATTTTGATTCATGTTGAAAACAAACTTTGCATATGCCATTGTCACCTCTCACAGACCACGCTACATCAATTTGGTAACAGCGCCACCTATTGGTCAAAAGTGTTAAATCAATCATTAACCATTAATAATGAAACTTCCAAATATGCTTATACCTTTTCAATACATTACTCTATTGTAATCAAACTGGTCTTAAAACAATCCTTGGGTAATGCTGACAACATTAATTTGACCAAAATCAGCTGAACTTCCTTTACACCATTTTGATTTATGTTGAAAACCTACTTTTTCAAACTCCTCTTTGACCGTTGGTCCGATGTTCACAAAATTTGATTCGGATCATCTTCAGACCATGCTGGCAAAAATGTATGGTTTAGTGTTGATAGACAAAACCAGCTTTGTATAGCGCTGCTACAATAATGAGGCAGGATGCCAAACGGACTCCGAGGCTGTATTTCTGCAAGGCTTTGACATATTGATAACACATGTTATGTGTGCCATTGTCACCTCACACAGAAAACACCACATGTGATTTGATAATGGTGCAACCTGTTGGTCAAAAGTGGTAAGTCATTCAATCATGTTACTAGTAGTGTTATATGATTTTTCAGCCATTTGGACCACAATCATCTTAAAATAGCCTCATTACTCATTGCTGCAGTTGGTCTGATGCTTGCTTCTGTAGTGCCTGGCCCCGTTATTCCTGCTTGCAGCTATATTTATTATTATTATTATTATTGTGTTGAAAAAAACCGAGTAGAATTCCCTCAGGTTTATTTGATGAAGAGTCTAAATGATTTTATATCACTTTTGATCAATTTAATGCATCCTTGTTAAATAAGTATTAATTTATATAATTTCATAATTTAATAATAAATACATAATTTAAATATACTGACTCAAAGCTTTTGAATGGTACATTGTATAATGTTACAAAATCTTTTTACTTCAGATAAGAAGAATCCTGAAATAAATGTACTCCACTATTTTAAATATTGATGATAATAATAAAAAAAGTTTCTTGAACAGCAAATCCACATGTTAGAATGGTTTCTGAAGGATCGTGTGACACAGAAGAATGAAGTAATGGTGCTGAAAAATCACAGGAATAAATTACATTTTTTAATTTTAAATAGTAAAAGTATTTCATATATTACTGCTTTGCTTTAATCAAAGAAAGTATTAATTTTAAATAGTAAAAGTATTTCACAAAAAACAGAAAAACTATTACTTTTTTTTATTATGTTATGTTGTTTTTTTTATTGTGTTAGCTTTTTTTTTTCTCTTTTTTTACCTAATCAAAATAACCCAACTGCTTTGATTTTGGATCAAAAAAAAATAAATTCAGGTTTTTACAAATTAACTCTTTTATATATATATATAATATATATATAACAGGAGAGCAGACCCCCTTAAATTTTTCACTCTTTGAAGCCATTGCTAAATCATATTCATTTTTTTCCTCATTAATACACACAGAAATTGACAGAAAAACACAGAATTTTAATTTTGCAATTAAAAAAGAAAAACAAAATCACATGGTCCTAAGTATTCTTTGCTGTGACACTTACTGCCCAAAAGGAAAGCCACACACCTGTCTATGCTAGGTCAAAGGAACTTCAGAGACAGAATTGTGGCAAGGCACAGATCTGGCCAAGGTTATAAAAAAATTCTGACTGATAATCCTTAAATGGACCAGAACCCTGTGGCCGTCTGGCCATTGCGAATTAGAGAGGTAAAGAAGAACCCAAAGATATGCAATGCTTGATGGGAGAAAGTCTATTTGCAAAGTCGGGGCTTTAAGAGTGGCAGAAAACCTCTCCTCATGCAAGACACATGAAAGCCCGCATTTTTAAAAAACACCTGAAGGACCCCAAGATGGTGACAAATAAGATTCTCTGGTCTGAAACCAAGATAGAACTTTTTGGCCTTTTTAAGCGGTATTGTGGAGAAAACCAGGCACTGTTCACCTTCCAATACAGTCCCAACAGTGAAGCATGGTGGTGGCAGCATTGTGTGGGGTGTTTTTCAGCTGCAGGGACAGGACGACTTTATCGAGGGAAAGATGAATGCGGCCAAGTACAGGGATTTGGACGAAAACCTTCTCCAGAGTTCAGGACCTCAGACTGGGCCGAAGGTACCTTCACAAGACTACCCTATCAAAGCTAAAATAACGAAGGAGTGGCCAACAACTGTGACTGTTCTTGAGGCCCAGCAGAGCCCTGACTTAAACCCAATTGAGCATTGAGAGACCTAAAAATAGCTGTCCAAACGTTTACCATCCAACCTGACAGAATGGAGAGAGGATGCAAGGAGGAATGAAATCCCCAAATCCAGGTGAAAAACTTTTGCATCTTTCCCAAAAAGACTCATGGCTGTAAAAATCAAAAGGGTTTCTAAAATACTGAGCAAAGGGTTATCTTAGGACCATTTTTTAGTTTTTCTTTTTTAAATTAAAAATGTCAACAATTCTGTGTTTTTCTGTCAATTGGGGTTGTGTGTATTGAGGAAAAAAAATAACAAATATTTTAGCAAATGGCTGCATATAACAAAGAGTGAAAAATTGAAGGGGGTCTGAATACTTTCCGTACCCACTGTATATATATAGGCTCAACATAGATTAAAGAAACAAACCTTGAAGACTGAGCATCCTTAAGCCTGTATAAAAGGCCACTGCTGTTTCTAAGCAAGTCTAATTGACCCTGAGAACAGAAATAATGTATCAGACATATGAGTATAAAAGCAGGGACACATATTTCTTGCACTATTAGCTGGAGCTGAACATCTCACCACAGACAGTAGTCTGTTGATAGCCGAGGCCCGCTGCTGCACCTCAACGTGAGGCATGTCATTCTGGATGACCTGATCGGTGATCCCATGTGGAAACTGCTGACACAGCTCTTTTATCCTTTACAGAGGGAAAAAAAAGATTAAAAATCAACTACATTTCCCAATATTCTCTGCAGCAGCACAAGAATGGTCAAATAGCTACATTGTGTTGAAGCAGCGATAAAAAGCTTCCTGTTTTTGGCAGTTAGTGCAAATGAGAAATGAACTGTCCATAGAATAAATTTAATTCATACCAAAATCATTTGAACGCACGCTTACGCGTCTTGAATGCAGAAAAAAATACATTGGGCAAAATTAAAGATAAATACATAATTAAGTTGATGTATAAACTCATACGCTATTAAAAACAAAACCTTAACATTGAAAACATTCGCATATTATAACCACAATACTCATAAACTAGATCGGAGATGGGTCAGTTTTTCTGTCAACCTCGGTTTATAAATACTTGTAATACACACAAAAAGACGGAGTAGCTTTGATAGTAACTTTAAGTGATTCTAAATCCATCCACACGTTGTCAATATGTTGTTAACAGGCCATGCAGGGTGTTAAACCTGCGCTGAACTCACCTATTCTCGATATCTACAGGGTCCGTGGACTCTTTTTTGACTTTAACTTCTGTCATTGTTCATTAGAAAGGAATTACTTGATGAGAAAGTCAAATGTCAATATTAATAATTGCACATTCAAAGATCAAGTTAAAGTTGAAGGGAATGCTGTGTCGAATTTCAGTCTGCTGAACTCAGGCTTCTTCTTCTTTGGGGTTTTACGACAGCTGGCATCCAATTTGTTGCATTACTGCCACCTACTGTACTAAATTCCCTTTACGCTATATTCTCTTGCCCAGTCCAGTTTCTTTTATAAACATACATATTTATTGTCTTTTTGTTTCTTTTCACATTCTAAAATACTTTTAATATTTCCCTCTACTCGTCCTAAACTCTGTAATTAGGTCATCGTTTCTTGTCTTTCTGAGTAAATTTCCCACAAGATATTTGAACATGCTCCAGTCCTGGGCGCACATTGCTGTTGGGTGTTTTCCCATAATATGAAGAGTGCCATTAAGGTTGCTATGCCCCATTCTGCTTAAAAGGACTTGTTCTTTCCTACTTATATAATTATCTCTTGATACACCCACTCTGTTTTGTGTAGAATATAAATGCCCCCCTTTGCTGCACGCGTGCTCTTGCGACAGGCGGGTGGAGTTCATGTTATGTTTTGTTGTTGTCATGCTGTCTTACATGCTTTAAACTGTACGACATTGCCTTGTACTTTTTGTCTTGCACTTATATGTGATATAATAAAAAAATAAAACACTGAGTGTTGTGAATTTAGCACATCCTGAAACTTATAATACTTAGTCTTCATAAATTTGTTCATAATAATTTTTTTCAGCTGAACCTATTTGACCTAAAATATTTATTTGAAGTTGCTTGATTGTTACGCAACTTTGCTGTTTGTTTGTTTGTTTGTTTATTTGATCATTGTCTTTTTTTCAGGATTCTCTAATGAAATTAAAATTCAAAAGAACTGCATTTATTTGAAATAGAAATACATTTTTAACACTATAACATTATAAATATATTTTACTTTCACTTTTGGTCAATTGAATGCATCGTTGCTGAATAAAAGTATTCGTTCTTCCTTTCTTACGAATCCTAAACTTCCGAAGGACTGTGTAACAGTGTAAAACTATCAAGCAGCAAAAAAAATTTCAACATTTATAATAATAAGAAACCTTTTAAATCAGCCTACTGAAATATTCAAAAACATTGAGATTATAATGCAGTGTTTAGCAATCAATATAATATTTCATATGTAAATAAGCACTTGCATGCCCTGCGTTCCAATGTGCACACTTTCCACCCTATCTGCCCTAAATATAGGCCTATTGAAAATGACTAATATATCTCATAGAATTTAGGATAGTATGCACTTTGGGATGCAGGCAATGTCGCATGTTGTGTTCCACAGAAGAAAGAAGGAAATATGCGTTTGAAACAATATGAGTACGAGTTAACAACACTGACAAAATTAATTTAGGGATGAATTACCCTTTTAAATTGGAGTGTATATTAGGAATCGCTCAGCTGTACTGCGCATGCTCAGTTGCTAAGGGAAACGTGACGAACCAATAGCGCGTCCAGCTGTGTCGTTACAGCGTCGTTGGATACAGCGTTGTATCGTTTATGTTTCAAAATTTGAGATACTTTAATCTAAGTACTCAGAACAGTAGCGTTCGTAAGTTCATATTTTCTATAAACTAATGCACTTCGCTTGTTTATGCATGCGTTGAATGAATCAAATATGTTGTAAAATCACCTATATGTTGTTCTGGGGGGTTTTCTTGTCGGTATTTTTTCAGCCTTCACTGCAGCTTCAAGAGCGCAAACATGACAGCAGGTTCAGTGGCAGCACCTCAGATCATTCCCATTCGCATGCCGCCTCCAGGAAAAGCCAAGCATGAGATTGACTCCCGCACTCCTGTTGAGAGTCAGTGCGGTCGTGACACAGGCTTGTTCCTCGCTTGTTGATCTTCATGTGTTTCGTATTGCATACGTCCCAGACTCCTCTGATGTGAGTGTCCTGTACACGCTGGACGGCAGTAAGCCGGAGATGATAAAGAGGCCGGGTTTTGGTGACAGCACTCTGAAGTACACTGACTCTATCTATTCGCTTATCTGCGGGGAAAGTGTCTGTGAGAGCCATGGCTGTCAGCACGTAAAATTAGGCACGTTTTATGCTATGTTGTTTATAATAGGCTGGTTGGTTTTTTTTTCGGTTACAGGCATCATTATATCCAAGGGGTTGATTTTTGTAAAAAAAAAATATATATATATATACACAGGTGCCGGTCATATAATTAGAATATCATCAAAAAGTTGATTTATTTCACAAATTCCATTCAAAAAGTGAAACTTGTATAATGTATACATTAATTCCACACAGACTGATATATTTCAAGTGTTTATTTCTTTTAATTTTGATGATTATACTGACAACTAATGAAAACCCCAAAATCAGTATCTCCGAAAATTAGAATATTACTTAAGACCAATACAAAGAAAGGATTTTTAGAAATCTTGGCCAACTGAAAAGTATGAAACATGAAAAGTATGAGCATGTACAGCACTCAATACTTAGTTGGGGCTCCTTTGCCTGAATTACTGCAGCAATGCGGCGTGGCGTGGAGTCGATCAGTCTGTGGCACTGCTCAGGTGTTATGAGAGCCCAGGTTGCTCTGATAGTGCCTTCAGCTCTTCTGCATTGTTGGGTCTGGCATATCGCATCTTCTCTTCACAATATCCCATAGACTTTCTATGGGGTGGTTAGGTCAGGCGAGTTTGCTGGCCAATTAAGAAAAGGGATACCATAGTCCTTAAACCAGGTACTGGTAGCTTTGGCACTGTGTGCAGGTGCCAAGTCCTGTTGGAAAATTAAATCTGCATCTCCATAAAGTTGGTCAGCAGCAGGAAGCATGAAGTGCTCTAAAACTTCCTGGTATAAGGCTGTGTTGACCTTGGACCTCAGAAAACACAGTGGACCAACACCAGCAGATGAATGGCACCCCAAACCATCTCTGACTGTGGAAATTTTACACTGGACCTCAAGCAACGTGGATTCTGTTGCCTCTCCTCTCTTCCTCCAGACTCTGGGACCCTGATTTCCAAAGGAATGCAAAATTTACTTTCATCAGAGAACATAACTTTGGACCACTCAGCAGCAGTCCAGTCCTTTTTGTCTTTAGCCCAGGACTAGACGCTTCTGACGCTGTCTGTTGTTCAAGAGTGGCTTGACACAAGGAATGCGACAGCTGAAACCCATGTCTTGCATACGTCTGTGCGTAGTGGTTCTTGAAGCACTGACTCCAGCTGCAGTCCACTCTTTGTGAATCTCCCCCACATTTTTGATTGGGTTTTGTTTCACAATCCTGTCCAGGGTGCGGTTACCCTATTGCTTGTACACTTTTTTCTACCACATCTTTTCCTTCCCTTCGCCTCTCTATTAATGTGCTTGGACACAGAGCTCTGTGAACAGCCAGCCTCTTTTTGCAATGACCTTTTGTGTCTTGCCCTCCTTGTGCAAGTGTCAATGGTCATCTTTTGGACAACTATCAAGTCAGCAGTCTTTCCCATGATTGTGTAGCCTACAGAACTAGACTGAGAGACCATTTAAAGGCCTTTGCAGGTGTTTTGAGTTAATTTGCTGATTAGAGTGTGGCACCAGGTGTCTTCAATATTGAAACCTTTTCACAAATATGCAAATTTTCTGAGATACTGAATTTGGGGTTTTCATTAGTTGTCACTTATAATTCATATATAATTCTTACAGGGCCCCCCAAGGATGTGTGCTGAGCACCCTCCTCTTCACTCTGCTGACCCACGACTGCACACCGTCACACA
>CM049815.1:253508-374433 GCA_027422405.1 Ptychobarbus kaznakovi
GTGTTTCACTACTGTTTGTGTGCACTTGATGGGTAAATGCAGAGCACAAATTCCCGAGTATGGTCACCATACTTGGCTGTATGTCACGTCACTTTCACTTTGCCACTTTCACTTCTTTTAGTTTATTTCAGTGAACAGTTTCAAATAACCGATTTAATAGTTCGCTTTCATGATCACGCAATGACATCCACCCAATAAAGCACCCAATGATGATGTGAAACTTGGATGTTTTACCTGTCTAAAATATATAAAGTGAATGAACTAGTCTTAATAATCAACACACCTTTTTACATAAACCATGAGAAACCATAAAAACGTTAATTTCGCCCCTTCAATTAAGTGCTTGGTAACCAGCTCAATGGTCTTCGGTTCAAGTCGGAACTGTTTCCTCAGTTCAGTGACTCTTGGAGGAACTCAAGCACGGAATGAGTTGGCAAATAACAGCATCCTATGATCATATACGCCATATTGGCTCATTTCAAGTTGCAGTGACTGTCAGGCATCTGAAAGAGAGTTTTGATTAAGTTATGAACTGGTTCATCCAGTTCACTAAAAAGAACCAGTTCAATAGAATGCTTAGTTTATGAATCGGACATCATTCCAAACCGTTTGCCTGAGGCTCGGATTACAGGTAATAATGTTGTAAATAATTTTCAGTTTCTTGCACAGACTGATTGTTGCACCTCGTAAGACCTCAATATGTCATCAAGAGCCATGGGTATTATGTTTTTTATTATTGCGTTGCTTTTTTGACATTCAAAGTGACAGTAATTGCTGACTTGTATTTTCTGAATCACTAGGACAATGGTTTTAGCTCAAAATCTACTTTATTGTTCTACTGAAGAAAAAAAGTCACCTCTTCTGAGAGTAAGTAAATAAAATGTTCATTTTCTGGTAAAGGACAGATATGTTTGACTATCAACATTCTAAAAACAGCAGTGCTCACGTTAATAAAAAAAAAGATCCTAGACCTTACATTTTATATTCCACATTTTTGTTGCAAAAATGTGTTTCGAAATTTCCCCTTCTGTTTGTTTTACGCCATATACTTTCTTTGCATCATTGATCAGCCAAGAACATGATGTCATGTGATCGATTGTACCCTCTAAGAGAAGTCTTTGCATGTAAATGTATTTGTGGATGTGCATTGAGTTTGCAAGATTAGCTAATATTGTGTGTGTGTGTGTTTGTTTGTGTGTGGTGTGTGTGTGGTGTGTGTTGTGTGGTGTGTTTGTGTGTGTGTGTTGTGTTGTGTGTGTGTGTGTTGGTGTGCGCGCGTGCTCTTGTGCGTTTTGTTGCTGTTTCTTGGAAGTTTTAGTGTGTGAAGTTTGTGTGTTTGCAATCTGTGTCTGTAGCACATATCACCCAAGTTGGAGGTTCCTTTCCTAGTAAAGCTTCTGGCTGTTTGGTGCTGATAATGGGGAGTAATTATGGAGAGGCATGTGGTTGGTGTTAAACAAAAAGAGAGAATCAAGCTCTCTCAGATTATAGCTACGTATCTTCACCTTAATTAGAGCATTCATTTGGTAGTTTTCTTAAAAAAATGTGCTATCGGTGCTGAATAGCTGCATGTAAGGCTGGGCAATGAATCAATTCAATTTAACATCTCGACATTTAAGCCGGTTTCTTGATTAGCAGTAAATCGCCATCACCTGTTTTCAGATGGAGCGCAGTTATACACAGTGCCGTTAGTCACTAGCTATGTTTTCCATCCATAGATTAAACTTTACTTATTACCTCAACTCCGGGAATATCACATAATACATGTTACCCCCCCTCCCGGGTCCATACCACCACAACTCGTTCTTGCTCCGAGCGGGTCTCAAAACCGGGATTCCGGTGTGGGAGGTGGGCGCTCTAACAAGGAACGCCAAAGGCTACAGCCCTAGCGTCAGTTGCTAGAGCGCCTCTTTTTGAGGTCAGGAGAGCGAGGTTTCACACAGCCTTACTGGCATACATCCGTTACACATATGCGAATAAAGCACCGTCAGAGAGAAAAAAATCGTCACTTCCTGGTAAACTGTGGACCTAAATACCACTAAGAAGCCACTGAATATAATAATTTTCATATGATATAAATTATTTGCGCCTCAGAGAGAGCAGATGTAACACAATAAGTTGTGTAAGACAATTATACAGAAATACTTTGATGGCAGACTTTGCTCAGGCTTTTCAGAATGACCATAACAACTTATAGATGCTGTGAGCGAGATCGGTTCACTGCTAGTCCAGTTATTCCGTCTCTTGGCGCAAAGTCACATGACTTTTTTAATGCGCATGAAGGAATTTATTCGGTAAATCTGTTTCCATCTTAGTTTATGCAAATTTTTTCTTACCGGATAAAACGTTTATCCTACTCAAATGTGCGCATACGTTTTTTTATGTGCATTTTTTTTATTTATGCGCATCTTGGCGTTTCCATCCAGCGTTTTTTTATGCGATATTCTAAAATGCGCATAAAAATAGGTGGATGGAAACGCAGCTACTGACAAGCTACGCAATATTGTGTTCATAATCGAAGGCGATTCGTCTGCGTTTACAAACGCGATTTGTCCTTGCTTGTCAGTAGACTATGGCTCTGTGTATTAACTGCCGCTCCATCTGGAAACAGGTGATGGAGATTTACCGCCAATCACGGAACCGGCTTTACTGTCGAGATGCGCATGTTAATCGAATTTGATTAATTTCACAGCCTTAGCCTGCATTCACACAATATTCTTTGAAAATAAACGTTTCACGTGTATCATGATCTGCATATTGTTATAATAATGTAGTATTGTGTTATATAATGTGCATTTATTAATAGTGCTTGTTGAGTGATTATTATTATATTTTCTGCAACTCAAATGCATTTATTTATTTGTTTGTTTGTTCATATATTTATTTATTTAATATGTTATTGCTGTAAAGTTTATTTATTTATTTATTTAGAGTTTATAGCTTCAGTTTCCTTCCAGGCCCTTTAGGTGAAACTAGGATTATTTTATATTTGATTTACCTATTTTTGTGCAGTGGCACTTCAGTGCATGACAAAAACAGATGATTTTGTGCTTTGCGAGTTAGGTACCCGTCACACCTAAATCGCTTCCTTTGATAGGTGACTCGTGAAGGTTTCCAAAACCCTCAAGCAAGCGGATTAGATGAATGATGCTCATCAGAGTGAATGCCGATATGCTGGAGTCTGCCGGCTGGGAGGGAATTTCGTTGGTTTGGTCTTGTGCTAGAGCTGGAGGCTAATCCCACCGTTGAGCCATGTCAGTAATAGCTTTCAAAAATACAACAATAAACACTTTAGATTGCTCTCTGCTGACTGTCCTCATATTCTCATGAAGGCATGTTCATTTTTTTAGCACTTGTCTGGTCTCATTCTGTCCTCCTTTAGTGAGGGGCAAAAGTTATTTTATTCCGTTTTTATTTGGTTTGGTCACACACCATGTCACATAAGGGAATTTACGATTGCAGGAGCTTTGATGTATTACTGCATTGTCCTAATGATGTTGTGTTTTGAGGCATGCAATTCAATGAACAAACAAAGTCAAAACAGAGCTGACTTTAGTTTGAATTATGGTATTTAGTGTTTTTTGCTAAGGCTTATGGATTTGAACAAGTGTCTTAAGTATAAAACTTTAGCACAGAACCTATTTGTGAAAAATACTGACTGACATTAAAGGAGGGAATACAACAATCTAGAAACCTAATTAATATTTGAGTTTTGGCCTCTTTGACATGGACCATTAATTAAGCATAAAAGCAGTGTAGTATTGTTCTAATCATGATAGAACTCCTCAGAGACACATAAAAGCAGTAATGTGCAAATCATGCTTAAAAACCCTTTAATTTGTGCTAATCAAGCTAAAAAACAAAACAAACAAAAAACCATCAGAACACCTTAACAATGTAACACACTAAATTAGGGTGATCATACCCTCATTTTTCCCGGACGCATCCTGGCCAGGATTTCTATATTGCCTAAAATATCTAGGATTTGGCTTTGTTACTTTGGTTCCTGGTATTTTCAAAATGCTCTTAAGGTACTTTGAATAAAACTCAATATAGAAATCCTGGCCCGGATGTGTCCGGGAAAAATGGCACGTAGGGTCACCCTAGCTAAACAAATCGGTCAGTACCTGAGAACATTATTGTCATAACTGTTGGTCCAGCTGTAGTGTTGTAGAATATAAACAGTTTCTTAAATGGAGACACCTGTCGCTCTTCAAACATTTTCATTGCGACTAGTTACCCTGCTGAAAAAAACAGCTAAAACCAGCCTTAGCTGGTGTGCTGGTCTAAGCTGGTTTAAGCTGAAAGTAGCTGGTTTTAGCTGGTCTTCCTGTCTGGCTAGGCTGGTGGCGTCGCATCTGGTTAGGACATGGTGTAACAACATATGTTAATGCTAAGCATGCTAGATGTCCATGAGAAAACCATAAATAACAACTGAATAGAAATGAGCTAAATATGCTAAAGCCCCTAGAACACCCTTGGAGCACATTAACGTGATAAAACCCATTAGAACACCCAAAGAACTGTATAGTTAACAACAATTAGCTAGTCATGCCAAAAACCCTCAGAAAATAACAAATGCATGCAAATATGCTAAACATGCTAAAGCTCCTCAGAGCACCCTAACAAAAGCATAACAACACGCTAAAACCAGAACACAAAGACAACCATATAGCAATGTGCTAATCATGCTACAGAACACACAACCCTGACAGTACACATACATCTTAGAGACGTTTATTTAATGTGCGTGTTTCCATCTGGAAGACATCTTTTTTAAAGTGGGGTTTGCTCATCTGCAATACGCCTGTAGAAGTTTTCCTGTCAGACATTAAAAAGCTTTATGATTTAGAATGTATGTTAAAACACACTTTAGCTTGTGACGGAGACATTTTGCTCTACACACATTCTTAAACTCTTCAGAAAAAGTAAGCATATATATTTTAACATGTAAACAAGCTGATATTGTAAAGGGTTTGCTAAATAGGTTGATTTTCTCTTTAATCATATTTTCATTTTGAAGAAAATATGTTACAGGTAAGGTTGTTGTTAAATCAGTATAATGTTCAGTTGGAAACTAGACAGGAAGTTTCTGGCCATCATATCGGCTTGCACTTTGTACATTATTATGAATTATTTTTATAATAAAAATATGTTCCAAGTTCTAAATCTAGTGAATTGTGCTATATTTGAAGTCTTCTTAACCCTACATTTATCTATAATACCAAATTTTTGTCCTTTTTGGAGCTTCACAGCCCCAGTTGCGCTCTACTTTTTTTGGGGGGAAAAGAGCAGCTTGGACATTCTGCTAAGCATGTTTTATTATATTATATTACTTAATATTATATTTGTTTTATTTTTGTATTGATTTTTATTTAAAAAAATGTGTGTGTGTGTGTGGGGGGGGTCTTCTTTTTGTGTGTTTTGTTTTGTTTTTTGTTTCTTTGTGCTTGTGTGTGTGTTTTTTTGTTGTTTGGGGGGTTTTGTATTTTGTTGTTTTGTGTTTTTTTTGGTTTTTTTTTTTGCTTTGGTGTTCCCTGCACACTTTAAAGAACTCTATTTTACTAAACTATTTTCTCTCCCACTTATAAATACAACAGAAAAGCAAAGTTTGACAGGTTTGGTTTGACATACGAGGGAAAGTAATGACAGATGTTTTATTTTTAGATGAAGTATTCCTTTAAGACTTTTCTTTGATTTAAAGGAAACACAAGCAAACGTTTATGAGCTTATTAGTATCATAACAATGGCGGCAACATGTGTTACCTTCTTTTGGCTGAATACATTAATAGTGTTTGTCCTGGTAGCATGAAAAGTTGATGTGAATTGTGCCATGCGTAGGGAAGCTCCAGAGACGCTTAGTGCTGATGAGCCCAGTGCACAAGGGAAAAATCTTAATTTATGTAGAAACTTTGAGGAAATTACAAATATGCTGCTCATGATGAATATTTTATCCGCTCCAAATTAAGGTAGCGCATCCGGCTTGACAGAAAACAAACCGAAATAAGTTTTTCACACAAATGTTCTCTATAAAGAACAATTGTCTTTCTGTGATTATTGCTGTCAATAGATAATCCTTATTAGCATGTCTCTGGATGCTAATACTCACTGCACTCAAAGAGACAGTTCATCTCTCTATGAATACAGAGATGATAGATGTGGAATAGGTCTACAATCTCTTTAATATGAATAAATGTGTTTTTTTGTTTGCTATAATTTAGTTATTTAATGAAATAGAGAAATAAATAAAGATCTAATTTAATACAATATAAATAAGGAGAATGTGTTAATATATTTTATCTATCTATCTATCTATCTATCTATCTATCTATCTATCTATCTATCTATCTATCTATCTATCTATCTATCTATCTATCTATCTATCTATCTATCTATCTATCTATCTATCTATCTATCTATCTATCTATCTATCTATCTATCACATACCTGTCTGTCTGTCTGTGTCTGATACAATACATTGCCCTGTAACACTATATATTCTATATTTTTATTATTAAATTGTATGCAAGTTTAATAGTTTAGATGTTATTTTATGGCATTTTAATAATAATAATAATAATAATTAAATATATCAACACATTTTCCTTATTCATTTATATTGTGTGATATTGGTATTTCACAGTAATAGTCATTTTTATTTTAGTTTAGTTTAGTTTAATTTAGTAAAAATGTTGTACTTTGGTACAATTTTTTTAAATTCACAAATGCTAAAGCCAGTTAAAAATACTGACATGATATTGTTACGCCCCTGGATTGCACACGTTTTTGTGTTTTTGCTCCACGTGTGCTCTGTGACCCAGTTTTTCCCCAGTCTGATTAGTTTGATTATTAGTTTCCCTGCACCTGTCTTGTTTATAATGCTATCTAATTAAGCCCCTGTCCTTTCAGTTCTTGTTTGTTGTGTCTACTATGTTGCTACATGTGTGTGTGTGTGCTTCTCCCATTGTGGATTATCTTCTGAGTTACTTGATTAAAGACTGTGAAATGTTTCCTCGACTCCTGCGTTCTCCCTGCAGCAGTATTTGTGACAAAAGACCCAACCACAACAGTAATATCCGTGTGTCTACCCTCCGTTTTTGTTTCTGTGTTTGCCTTTGTGGAGTTCCATTTCCGACCCAGTGCCCAGCCCACCATCTCCCAGCTGCACTGAGCGCATGCCCGAACCCACCGCTGATGGAGAGCCAGAGCCTGTCGCGACTGACGAGCCATCGCCGCACAGAGTGCTGAGGATCGCTGCGGAGCCAGCAACAACGGGCAACAACGCCCGCCACGAGGGTGAAAGCCACGAATGGTGTGAACGCGGAGAGGAGGTCCGCCCCCTGCACCGTGGCTGAGGGTGAGCTGAGTATGGCGTGTGGACTGTGCCACAGCAAGGGAGAGAGGGCTCCAGGAAGGGCTCCAGTTCCCGAGTTTAGTCCACTGTGGGCTCCAGTGCCCGCTCCCCGAAAGCTTCCACCAGAGCCCACGCATCCAGAGCACCCTCCAGTGCTCGCTCCCCGAAAGCTTCCATCAGAGCCCGTGCCTCCAGAGCGCCCTCCAGTTCCCACTCCCTGAAAGCGTCCTCCAGAGCCCGCACTTCCAGAGGGCCCTCCAGTGCTCGCTCCCCGAAAGCATCCTTCAGAGCTCGTGCCTCCAGTGTGCCCTTCCAGTGCCCGCTCTCGTTTCTGAGTTCAGCCCTGGAAGCCCGGAGGCTCACAAATGCCCGCCCTCCCTCCCACTCCTGCCTCCTCCACCGCTCTCATCTGGCAGCCCCTCTGCTCACCCTCAGCCCACCATCAATGTGGTGCGAGCTCTGCGAGACTGCCAACCTCCAGCATTCGCCATGGTCGGAGTTTCCCTCAACTCTGCCTCTAGCCTCCGAGGCCTGGACTCCGCCTCAGCTCGTTGACCCATCGGCTCCACCATGGCTCCTAGCTTCCTCCTCTCCACCGCTCCCTCATCCCGCCGGCTGCGCCTTGGTCTGGCGTCGACCATCCTGCACCTCGGAACTCCACTCCTCTGGCTTCGCCTCATCCTTTGTCCCTCCAGCTCCAACAGGCCTTCATCCTTCCCTGTCCCTCAACAGCTCCTAAGACCTCCAGTTCGGCTCTCTATCTCCACCTCGGGCTCCTCCTTCACCCGCTCCGCCACTGTTGGTTGGCCCCCTGGAGTCGGCGGCCATTCCTCCTCCATGTCTCCTCCCTCCGTCGGCTCAACCGTGGGCCACCTTAATGGCTGTGGCCTGGGTCCCGCCATGCTCCTTCTGTTCCGGCTCCCTCATATCTCCACCCCGGCTCATCCCTCCTTCATCACCGCCCGGGTCTCTGTCTGCCTGCTCCCCCTCTCCGGTGGAAATGTTACGGAGCGGAACGTGCCTTCTCGGAGGGGGGAGTAATGTCACGCCCCTGGACTGTTTTTGTTGTGTTTTTGCTCCACGTGTCCTCTTTGACCTAATTTTTCCCCAGTCTGATTAGTTAGTTTCCCCAGTCTGATTATTAGTTGATTCCCTGCGCCTGTCTTGGTTATTGTGCTCTCTACTTAAGCCCCCTGTCCTTTCAATTCTTGTTTGTCGGGTCTACTATGTTGCTACTTGTGTGTGTGTGTGTGTGTGTGTGTGTGTGTGTGTGTGTGTGTGTGGGCATGTTTATGAGGACACAAATTTGTATAATGACATGGGTATGACATAGGTATTACAAGGAGAAGGTGATTATGAGGACATTTTCAGTGTCCATAATTTAAAACGCTTTATAATCATACAGAGTGAGTTTTTTTGAGGGAAAATAGAATGCACCGTTCCTGTGAGGGCTAAGTAGGTGTAGGGTGTGTAGGGCAATAGCACATACGGTTTGTACAGTATAAAAATCATTACGCCTATGGGAAGTCCCTTAAACCATAAAAACCAACATGTGAGTGTGTGTGTGTTTGAGAGAGAGCTTATCCCATTGTGGATAATCTCCTGAGTTCCTTAATTAAAGACTGTGAAATGTTTCCTTGACTCCTGCGTTCTCCCTGCAGCAGCGTTCGTGACAGATATACACACTTAATTTTTTTTAACGAAATTTTACAATGACAATGCAACTATTTATTCGTTTATGAACATTTTCATTGATGTGTTTTTCTATTAATTTTGTAAATATTAGGGTGTACATGTGTATAATATTATTTTCATAATGTATAAATAATGGTTCCAAAAATAAGCATCCTTCAAGAAAAAAAGGTTGTTTATTTGTATTTATTTATTTATTTATTTATCTGTGTGTGTGTGTGTGTGTGTGTGTGTGTGTGTGTGTGTGTGTTTGTGAAATATAACCCAGTTGCACTCTTGACAGGTTTTGTGGGATTCACTCATCAGTAGTGTATTATAATAGTGTACATAATTTGACTACAGCTGACAGCCTTTTTCCACAGTCATGTTTAGGGTGGACTGTTCTCTCTAAGGTATTTTTATTGTTTCTCTTGTCCTGCAGATGATGGGCCGTACTCTAAGGGGAACAAGGACTCAACGGGGCCAGACAACTCACTCACATCCAGAAGACAAAGCATCCCAGGTATGCTGACTCTCTTTCTATGCTGTCTGTTTGTGCCCACACAACCTTACAGCTCCATTCCTTCAGCGTTTTTTGATCTCGGGGATCGTGTCTGTCTTTGCACATTGGGGATGTTTGAGCTCATCTTGCCACATTGGTTTGGGTGGCTGTTTGAGATGGAGAATGCTGGGGGTTTGAGGGTGTTGTTACAGCTTTATCCAGATGTTTCCTGCGGTTCTCCAGAAGTGTCTGTTTGAGATATTCTGCTAGCTGGAAGCGCTTGCTGATCCAAGACCTCCTTCTTCTTTAAAATTAATTGGATTAGCGCAATCAGTCAAAACTCAAAGTGTGACTTCAAAATGACGTTTCAAAATGACGTCTTAAAGCAGAACAGACATTTTCAAAGGTTATTTTACACATCACTTGTGTTTTAATTTAATTTAACTTTTTTTTTTACTTTTTTTACGACGCCTACTGCAGCTTATTTGATACATGCGTCTTCTTCATACAAAACTAATACTATGTGTATATTTTTTACTTTATATGTTTTGATATGTGTATGTACATATGTATATGTAATACATTTCATTTATATACTAAATTAGTATAATTTATACTTATTCAAAAGTTACAGTTTAATATCAAAAATACAGTTAAAAAGCAATAATTCATTCAAATGTTACAATAAAATGAATAAAAAGTTTAAAATAACAGAATTTATTTGAAATATAAATGTTTTGAAACATTGTTAATATCTTTATGTTCACCTTTTGATCAAATTAATGTATTGTAGCTGAATAAAATATTTAATTACTTAAAAATACATATTTACGCTAAACTTAAATTTATTGAATATGTTATCTGCATATATAGTCATTTTTAAATGAAATTAGCCAGAGCATTTATAATAAAAAACAGGAGTTGCTGTATAATGTAATATAATATAATACTATATCATATAATATCCTTTCATAGAAAATGTTACTAACATTTAATTGGCAGATTGAGACATTTTCAGAACTGATTTTATGGGAATCATTATTATAGTTTGAAGAGACAGAGCTGATTGTGTGCATTCTGTCCATTACATTTTTACTTGTGGAAAACATTTTAGTTACAAGCTGTTCACATTTCAACCCACAAAGACATTAGCATGATTAGATTAGACTTCTTAATATTGAGAATTCACACAATTCCTCTTCTTCAGTTAGATGGGAGTAAATTCAGCTCATTTGCATATCCAATATAATATTGGACCATCTGAGTGATGGAGAATGAGTGTCATAATAACATGCTGCCGATTTCTGTATCTTGTTTGTGTGTGTGTGTGTGTGTGTGTGTGTGTGTGTGTGTGTGTGTGTGTGTGTGTGTGTGTGTGTATTTGTCTGTTGTGTTTCTGGCCTGAAGAATTGCGTGGGGTTACACTGGTTGAGCTGATTAAGAAGGAAGGAAGCACTTTAGGTCTCACCATCTCGGGCGGAACAGACAAGGACGGCAAACCACGCGTCTCCAACCTGCGGCCGGGTGGACTGGCGGCTAGGTGAGGACTGGAGCTGAAGTCATCAATGGAACTTCACACATGCATAACTCATTAACTGTATCCGCCAATCAGAGAATGACAAAGTGCTCACCTGACATCTCAGAAAAACACAATAGGCGCATTCGACTTTAAGCGGCGCTGCACAGAATGGTCAGTGTATGACATCAAATTACCGCGAGAGCCATTCGAAAGCATAGGATCCATCTGCTCTCTTATCGCTCTCTTGGTACTTTGATGTCATACACTGACCATTCTGCGCAGTGCCGCTTAAAGTCGAACGCGCCTATTGCCAAACAAAATAGGTTAGGTTGCAATTTGTACCTACAATTTAAGAGTTATAATCCTTGCTAATGTGGCAACATGTACTTGTGTTGCATTTTAAGCGTGAAGTACAACTTAAAATTGTTTATTTAACTTAAATTATTTTTACAAACTTATGTTTTTGAGTATTGTTTGCATAAGCTAAAATGCAGGTAGAAGAAAACTGACAGACGTACTTGACCTGAAAGAAAAAACTGACCTTAGCAGCCAGTTTATGTTAATGCTCGCTAATGTGGCAATGTGTACTTGTTGAGTTTTGTTGCAAACTTAACATTAGTGTTTAGCATGATAATTTTTGAGATACTGTGGCAGTAACAAGCCTAAATACTTAAGTGGTCGACATAATTGCTAATTTGGTCAGCTAACTTGGTCAACGAGATTCAGACTGTTACATTAATTTAACTGACTTGAAAGAGAATACTGACCATAGAAGTAGCTAATTTATGCTAATGCTCTCAAATGAAGTAACGTGAATGTTACATTCTTAACACTAGTTTTTCACATTATCATTTTTGTGTTACTGTTGTAAATAACAAGCCTCGGTAACTTGTTGTCAATAGAATAACTTTCAAATATCTCCCTTATGAAAATTAACCATGGTTTTAATATAGTAAAAGTGTAGTAACTATGTTTTTTGGTGTATTGATTACCATTTGTATAACCACAATTTTGCCACAAATACCATGGTTGCTATTGCAAAACAATGTTTCATTTGTGGTTATCATGGTTTACTATAGTAACCATGTTTTTTTGGCTTTATTTGTAGTCAAACCATGGTTAATTTTCATAAGGGCTGTGCTATTTAACGATACCTGTTCAGATATCTAGCTATAAGATTAAATATGGTTGTGACTAGAAGGGATATAGCTATGGCTGTAAGTGATGCAAAATCTCGCCAGATGGACAGGAAGTAAGTGAAATACAAATAAATTAAATGAACAGACAGCTAGTGAACTAATCAGCCTACGTTGTGGCAAAATCCTTTGAACTAAAATCTCTTAAAATCTTGCTGGATTGACAGGAAAAAATGAAACAGACAATGAAGAAGGCAACTAGTAAACTAGATTTTGCAAGACTTGCGTTTATCCTGGCTGTAGCTGTATCCCTTCTAGCCATAACTCTTCAAAAATGTAACTAACTAGCTAATTCCTTCAGCAATATTTAAACAGTTGTTCTGCAATTACAATCGCTGACCTAGAGAAAACTGACCATAGAGGCAACTAATTTATGCCAATGCTTACTTGGGTAGCAATGCGTACATGTTGAGTTATGTTACATACTTACTTTTTTGTTAAATTACAAATGCTGTGTTACTGTGGTGGTAATTATTTATATACTTCCAAATATTTATTCTATTAGTTAGCTTTATGTTAAACATTGCAATAATTTAACTAGCTATAGCTAACATGCTTAGCAATATTCAAACTTTTCTTCTGCTATTACCGTTGCTGACCTGAAAGAGAAAACTGACTATAGAAACACTTAATTCATGATAATGGTGTGTGCACACTAGTGATGCGCGGATTAGCTAAAATGTCACCCGAATCTGCAGCTTCAAAGAAATTATCCACCCGCCAACCGCGCCCGCACCTATATTTTTTTCTGATTTAGATAACCGAACCCGACCCGCACCCGATTGTCACATTCTGGGTTCGTATAGTCATGAAAAACACGGAAAAGCCATGGAATTTTAAAACAGCAATTTCCACGCCTGGAAAGTTTTGGAAAAATAAATAAACCCAGAAAGTTTTTGAAAAGTCATGGAAATCTAATTCACAATTATCTGTATAATAAATTATGTTTAATTAGGTCCTGAATTTCGGTGCGGGATTGCACATACACTGACCAAAATTATAAACGCAACACTTTAGTTTTTTCCCCCATTTTTCATGAGCTGAACTCAAAGATCTAAGACTTTTTCTATGTACACAAAATACCTATTTCTCTCAAATATTGTTCACAAATCTGTCTAAATCTGTGTTAGTGAGCACTTCTCCTTTGTCGAGATAATCCATCCACCTCACAGGTGTGGCATATCAAGATGCTGATTAGACAGCATGATTATTGCACAGGTGTGCCTTAGGCTGGCCACAATAAAAGGCCACTCTAAAATGTGCAGTTTTACTGTATTGGGGGGTCCGAAAACCAGTCAGTATCTGGTGTGACCACCATTTGCCTCACTCAGTGCAACACATCTCCTTCGCATAGAGTTGATCAGGTTGTTGATTGTGGCCTGTGAAATTTTGGTCCACTCCTCTTCAATGAGTGTGTGAAGTAGCGAATATTGGCAGGAACTGGAACACGCTGTCGTATACGCCGATCCAGAGTATCCCAAACATGCTCAATGGGTGACATGTCCGGTGAGTATGCTGGCCATGCAAGAACTGGGATGTTTTCAGCTTCCAGGAATTGTGTACATATCCTTGCAACATGGGGCCGTGCATTATCATGCTGCAACATGTGATGATGGTCATGGATAAATGGCACAACAATGGGCTTCAGGATCTCGTCACGGTATCTCTGTGCATTCAAAATGCCATCAATAAAATGCACCTGTGTTCATTGTCCATAACATACGCCTGCCCCTACCATAACCCCACCGCCACCATGGGCCACTCAATCCACAACATGGACATCAGCAAACCGCTCCCCACACGACGCCATACACGCTGTCTGCCATCTGCCCTGTACAGTGAAAACCGGGATTCATCCGTGAAGAGAACACCTCTCCAAAGTGTCAAACGCCATCGAATGTGAGCATTTGCCCACTCAAGTCGATTACAACGACGAACTGCAGTCAGGTCGAGACCCAGATAAAAATGACAAGCATGCAGATGAGCTTCCCTGAGACAGTTTCTGACAGTTTGTGCAGAAATTCTTTGGTTATGCAAACCGATTGTTGCAACAGCTGTCTGGGTGGCTGGTCTCAGACGATCTTGGAGGTGAAGATGCTGGATGTGGAGGTCCTGGGCTGGTGTGGTTACACGTGGTCTGCGGTTGTGAGGCCGGTTGGATGTACTGCCAAATTCTTTGAAACGCCTTTGGAGACGGCTTATGGTAGAGAAATGAACATTCAATTCATGGGCAACAGCTCTGGTGGACATTCCTGCAGTCAGCATGCCAATTGCACGCTCCCTCAAAACTTGGGACATCTGTGGTATTGTGCTGTGTGATAAAACTGCACATTTTAGAGAGGCCTTTTATTGTGGCCAGCCTAAGGCACACCTGTACAATAATCATGCTGTTTAATCAGCATCTTGATATGCCACACCTGCAAGGTGGATGGATTATCTCGGCAAAGGAGAAGTGCTCACTAACACAGATTTAGACAGATTTGTGAACAATATTTGAGAGAAATAGGCCTTTTGTGTACATGGAAAATGTCTTAGATCTTTGAGTTCAGCTCATGAAAAATGGGGGCAAAAACAAAAGTGTTGCGTTTATAATTTTATTCAGTGTATATCACATTACTCATTCCCGCAGCTTTTAACTTTAAAATGAGGGAAACTACTGCATAGAATTTATTCAATATTGCGAAAGCATCAAGGCTTAAGTGGTCAATAGAATTACCTTAAATATTTGTGTTCTTAAACAAGATTAACTATTAAACTGTGCTATTAAACAGATCAACAGGGAAGATTCAGCAAGAGTTTGCTGTACTGCCTTTACAGTAGTTGACCAGAAAAAGACATTTCACCATAGAAGCAGCTAACTTATTCAAAACATACTTCTGTTGCATTATGAAACATTTTGGAATGCAACAGTGTGTAAAAAAATCATAGGTACATCAAGTTATGAGCCTTAGAAATAAAGAAGGGAATCTGATAAATTGTCATTAAATTTACTTGTTTTGAATACACAAATTTCTGTGATTTGAAAGTTTTCCCATCTTCGGTTGTTTCTTCTTTCCTTGCGGCTGGTATGAGGATGTTATGGAGTGCATCTGGGCTTATGACATATTTTTGTCAGGCATCATTGTGCTAGCTCGTGTACGCCCAGAGGACAAAAGGGAATGAATAGCATTAATTTGTCTAATTAGCATCTACATTAGCATATTTATACTCCTTGTGGGTGTTCAACAACAGATAAGGAGTTCTCACTTTGAATTTACTTCCATTCAAAATATAATTACGTTTTCTATGTCTTTGACCATTGACTGAAATATTTTCTAGACCTTCCTATGCTATCTTGTTAATTTCTTTACATTAAATGTTGAATGCTAACAAAGCTAATGTCATGAACATATGAAAAGCCAAATTTTACATTGTTCAACAAAAAATAGTGTGCCAGATATTAGCTAAACTGTTTAATACTCTAATTTCAGTAATTACATAATTTAATTACATGTGTCTCAGGAGCGATCAGCTCAATGTGGGCGACTACATCAAGTCAGTCAATGGCATCAACCTGACCAAGCTGCGTCACGACGAGATCATCAGTCTGCTAAAAAACGTAGGCGAATGCGTTGTGCTGGAAGTGGAGTATGAACTGCCTTCGCCTGGTAGGAAGTTGAGTATTCTGACTTTTGCGTGTCTTGTGGCATGTTCCTGTTAATGTAGCCCCTGTCTGAGCCAGTCTCAGACCTCATGAGTGAATATCATCATGAAAATGTCTTTGTGTCAGTAAGTCCACTTCAGTTTGTGTATGTATAATTATACACAGTAATGGAGAATGCATGGCTGCATGTTAAAAGCTGCAGTGTATCATTTTTGGATGTTAAAATACTTTCCCCAATTTCAACAGAGACACCTATAAGTAGGCCAGTCGGTTATTTTGCAAAGTTTTTAAACTATTATTCTTGGTTTGAGTGGTGGACATAGAAACATTAGCTTTACCAATTTACCAACATGTGATCCTTAAAAACCTCATGCAATAGTTTTGATGAATGCAATACCATGATATCAGCAATGGACTGATATTTTGCCCAGCGATGTGTTTCGCGTTCTCATAAGTAATTTGCTGCTTAAATACTATGGGGTGTGTTTCCTAAAAGTATTTTTAGCTGACTATGGTCACAATTCTAATTGAACTCTATTGGTAACGATGGAATTAACTATCTAGTCACATTTATTTTCCAAAACCATAGTATGTTTGTGGCACATCTATTGTCCACACGTCGTACTAACTAGAAACTATGATTCTAACCAGATTCTAACCTGTTGTTCCAATCACATAGCTTTTAAAATGTTTGCGAATGTTTTTTGGAACACCAACACTTTATACTATGTTGGTAATGATGTAACTTGCAACCATAGTTGGCTAATTCTAACAAGAAACTATTCTTCTAACCACAGCTCGGGAAACAACGAATTGTTGAACTATGTAGGTAACAATGGCATTTGCGAATAATAACAAGAAACTATGCTTCTAAACACAGGTCAAAAGCTAACGATACAAGTTTTGATTTAGAAAAAATAGCAATTCGTAGAACTAAGTGGGTAATGTCTAAATTTGTGACCTTAGTTAGCCAATACTACAATAAACTATGCTTCTAACTATGCTTCCACATGTTGAGAGCTGTAGCTCCAACCACACAACTTTACAATGCTGTTTAAGAATTTTTCCTGGAACTATGATTACGGATAACAGCATATTGCAGAACTATGTTGGTAACGTCCAAATTTGAGTCCATTGTTAGATAATACTAACAAGAAACCCTGCTTATAACCACAGGTCGAGACGTAGTTCCAACCACAAAGCTTTGCGATGCTGTTTGACAATTTTCTTTTGAAATATGATTTCTGAAACAGCCAGTGTTGTGCAAGTTACTTCCAAACTGTAATAAATTATAGATTACTTGTTACTGTTATTTAAAATGTATTCTTTACCTTGTAATGCGTTGCATGACTCCTGTATTACTTTTGAGTTACTTTCACCAAAATAACGACAGAAGTATTCTAAAATGACAAAATGTACTGCAGAATATTTTACATCCAGTATAGGGCACTGTAGTGTAGCATAATGACTGTGGGCTATCCCGGCATCTCATGAATGTACAGTCTTCTGCCATCTTCACCACCCTCGGACCTCGAGCACAGAGGCCAAAATCATGCCTCGTTTCCACGGTCGGGCCAGCAGCCTCGCAGCACTCCTGTAAAACCCACGCTAAACACGCCTTCACTGGACTACATCACACAATACAAAGTTCCACCAGCGAGAGGGAGATAAATGACATAAATTGCTAAACAAATATATCAGAAGCTGTCTTTGTTTAGTCTTTATTTACAAACTAGGACTCTATTGACTGACCACTACAGGACAGGAAATAGAACTTACTTGCGGCATTTTTTAATCATTAATGTCTCGCGGTCTTGCCTTTTTTTTTTTGTCTAAAAGTGTATTATAACGCAAGCATTACTAAACGTGCACAGAGTAAAATATTACTGAAAATGTATTAGTAATGTCTTATATTACTGCATTACAGCAAAAAGTAATCCGTTACTGTTATGCATTACTCCCAACACTGGAAACAGCAAATTGTAGAACTATGTTGGTAACAACAAAATTTGCGATCATAGTTAGCTAATAATAACAAGAAATCATGCTTCTAATAACACGTCGAGACGTAGTTCCAACCACAAAGCTTTGTGATGCTGTTTGCAGATGGCCTTTGGAACTATGGTTTCTGAAACCGCAAATCGTAGAACTATGTTGGTAATGCCCGAATTTGCAATTGAAGTTAGCTAATACTAGCAAGAAATCATGCTTCTAATAACAGGCCGAGACGTAGTTCCAACCACAAAGCTTTGCTGTTTGTGAATGTTCTTTGGAGCTATGGTTCCGGGAAACAGCAAATCATAGAGCTATGTTGGTAATGACCAAATTTGCAATCGTTGTTAGCAAATACCAACAAGAACCTATGCTTTCAATAATAGGACGAGAGCTGTATGGTTTCTGAAACTGCAAATTTGTGAATGTAGTTTGCTAATTCAAACTGAGTTGTAGCTGCAACCACACAGCTTTGCAACACTGTTTGCGAGTGTTCATTGGAACTATTGTTTTTGTAACACAAGATAATTTAGTATGGTAGTAATGTTGTGACCACAGTTAGCTAATACTAACGTGAAAATATGCTTCTAACCATTATCAAACGGTTCCCAGTTCCAGTCCTTGCCCCCCTGCATATTTTGCCTGTCTCTCTTAGTTACCTGATTCAGATAATTAGCTGGTTAGAAGTGAGTTCCATGCATGAACTGTGTTCCCTACACAGTGTTCATTGCTCCCTTCTCCCTGAGCAGGAGAAATCCGTATTAGTTTTCTTCACTTCGGAACATTCATTCACGGATTTGCGCTGCACTACGTCTTCACACAAGGACGAATGTGACATCATATACCTCTGTATATACAATTTAAATTCACGTCTCGCACACTTCAATGCACTTTGAATGGAATATATACGTTCGCTTCGAACTGGAATCATGGCTGAATATCCTGTGATCTCCACTTCGCAGGGCACTTATGTTCGAATAGAACAAACGTCTGAAGCGATAAGAGAAACATACTAAATGTGTGTGTGTGGGGGAGCGTGAGGACTGGAATTTAGAACGGTCCAACCCCACGGCATTGCTATGCTGTTTGCAAATGTTTGTTGGAACTATGATTTTGGGAAATGGCAAATCATGAACTATATGGATAACAAACAAACATGTGACCATAGTTGGCTAACAGTGCTTTTGGGAAATTCACCCCAGGCTGATTCATTGGCAGATGTTTGGTCAGTTGGAGATTATTGTCAGTTTACCGGCTGGTAATCTTCAAAGCTTGTATGAAATCATCCGAAATTGTAAACGAATAATACGCTTTTTTTTTTTTTTTACACATTTTGCAAAATGTGTCGAAAATGTTCCAACCCTTTCTAGATATCACATTGCCATTGACCAATTAAAAAAAAATAACAAAAAATATCGACCTGTAGTTAATATATCAAGACTGAAATTTGCACATCCACACTCTGATTATAATGGATCGAGGTGATTGTCTCTCTTTGGCTCAGTTTGGCATGTGTTGTGATATATTGCAATTGTAGCCAGTCTATATTGTGCATGACAGATAGAATGTCTGGTTTATAAGATCAGTGTTTTTGGCTGACCTTCTGCTGAACGTCAGTTTGCATCTGGGTTTATTTATCTGATTGTCAACCAGAACTGGCCTTTCGCCCAGTAAAAGTAGCTGATTTAGAGATGCTATTGCCTCTCTCCTGTCTCTGTTGTCCCTCTTAGCGCCAGACAGTACCTCAGGTGTTATTTCCAAGACAATCGAGATCTGTTTGCAGAAAGAAGGCAACAGTTTTGGCTTTGTTATGCGAGGTGAGTTTGTGTTTGTTGCCACTCATTTTATTGTATTCATTTATTTTATTCGTGTTTGCCATATTCCTAAAATCAAATGGTTGCAGATTTAACTGCATTTTAAATGTGTTATAATACAGGTGGATCCCATGAGGACTGGCACAGATCTCGTCCTTTGGTGGTCACACATGTCCGACCAGGTGGTCCTGCTGACAGGTAATGTATAACTCAAAATGAAACTTTTTACATTTCTGCATAAACTTTTTTTTGTTTGTTTCACTGATGCCATTTTATACAATGACTCGATAAAATGAGTAGTATTTGGCTGGTCATGTGATCTCAAAATGTCCGCCATCATGAGGGGCTATCCGCCTAATGTAGAATAAAGTAGCTTTTAAAACTTATTTGCCAGATAACTTGCACTGGATATGTTAGAATAGTAGGCTAATTGATTTGCATGCCAACTGCACGGAATGGAGGACATAATGTTAGCTTTACGGGCTGACTCATTTTGTTGGTGTTAAACTTTTTAGGTAAATTCTGATTTTAACAAACGACATGTATAAGGAACAAAGTTCTTGTTGCAGTCATCTTCAATGTTTGGAGCATCAATAACACACTTTTATCCAAATCCAGAAAGTAGTCCAGAGATTCGACTCTCAGCTTAGATGGCTAGCTATTATTCTTAGTTTTAGGATTCTCCATGCCTCTCTAACCAACCACTTTTCCCTACTTATATTAGCATCACACAACCTGCCAAAAGAGAAAAATAAATACACCTATGTGTCTGGAAAGAGAACATCTTCAATAAAACTCCTTTGGTGTTAGAGACAAAGGCTACCTTGATTGATGGGCGGAAATTGTCTTTCCTGAAGGCCCCTAGACATTTCATGAATAAATTATAGTGCTCTCAAACAGGTCCTCTTATGTTAATCATTAGTGTGGAATATCAAGAGTATTTTAAAGAAGCTTGACTACCTTGGCAGAATATTAAGGCATCAACCATTTTGCCTTATAAAAATACCAAAAATGAATCCAGTATGATGGATGAAGTGAGATTGTTGTTTAACCCTTTACGATTCCTGGAATAAATGCACAAAAATATTTTGAAAGCCTAAATACGCCTAAAAATTTTTAGGCAAACTTACCCTTTAAAAAGGTAACTGTCACGTTATTGCATGCTGCTTCCTTTCCAATCACAGCGCACGCCCTCACCTGGTTTCATCATCAGTTGGATCAACCTCCTACACCTGCAATCACTGGTACCACTCCTTGATAAGGTCACTCACCTCAATCACTCATCGGCTGGTCTCAAGGTTGCAAGTTCTCTATGCTGGTCGATGCCTACCTATCTGCCCGTCCATCCTGGAATCTCGTCCATGCCTGTGGAAACGCAAGTTTACATACAGTTAAAACTGATCATCCTGCTTCCAGTAATAGCACTCTTCGTTATCTCTCTTATGTTGTAAGCCCACTAAAAAAGGTTAAATTGAATAAATTACCTTTTGCCTTGCATCTACCTGTCTGTCTCCTTTGACCAGTATTGTAAATAG
Organism: Ptychobarbus kaznakovi; assembly: GCA_027422405.1. Classification (NCBI taxonomy): domain Eukaryota; kingdom Metazoa; phylum Chordata; class Actinopteri; order Cypriniformes; family Cyprinidae; genus Ptychobarbus; species Ptychobarbus kaznakovi. The sequence goes on from CM049815.1 coordinate 274,735, forward strand.
AAGACCAGCCCCAAACAAAGCTTCCTCCGTAGCGATGGAGTTCGCCGCCGACGTCCTCGCCCTTATCCGGCAGGATCTCTCATTCACGGAGGTATGAACCTGGAAAATACATTCTGCGGGCTCGCTACAAGGACAGAACTCCACGATGCGGCAGTCCTTACCAAGCCAAATTTTGCATTTGATAAACAATATGGATTAGAAAGGATTTGTGTGGAGAGAAGGTTTACACGTGTTTATCTAAGTTTTATGTCTAAACGCTGGTCCAAAAAATGCCCAGCTACACTCCGCTGGTCCTGCCAGCTCACTCCAAACGACCCTTTGTAACCAACGACACATACAATGCTGTCCGCCCAATTCTTGCCCCAATGCTGTTAATGTACAGTCATCATGGAGCCCAGCCCAGAGCCTTCCTCGGGCTCCTAATGCCTACTCCTCGCAAGGCTTACACTCCTAGAGTGCCTGCTCGCCATTCAGTTTCTCATCCAGATTCACTGTCAATAATTGCTGAGGCCCTCCGGTGCCTGCCTCCTCCCACATAGTGCCAACTGAAGCATAAACACATCCGCTATTCTGCTCAGTGACACTCTTTGTTTATTTAGCTCTCCAGAATCCAAAATGTGTAGCCACTTTTAGCGCCAAATTCAGCGCCACCCGAGCGCCCACATATCAGCGCCACCCGAGCGCCCATTTATAATCTAAATAAATTCTAAATAATTTCTATTGCTCTGTACACAGCTACCCTGGCCTCCGCTGGTCCTGTCCAGCTCGCCTTTGCCTAGCTGGTTCCAGCTAATTTGCCTGCTGGTCCTGTTCCAGCTTTTCTCCATATATTGGTGTCCCGTATATTGCATCCCTACTGTGTCCGCTATTCCTACCTGTGCCTCGCTGGTCCCGTCCAGCTATGTCTGTCCAGCGCCCCTATCATGCATGTCTGCATTATGTCAACAAAAAGTGGTCTGATAAAGACGAAGTCCCAGATTGCCGGTACATGCTGTGTTTACCTTGTATCTTAAAATGTTCCGTCCGGCTTACATAGCTCTTGAGCCCCTGCTGGTCCGTCCGGCTCCCCAATCACAAGAATCGCAGCTTTCCGTGGATATATGACATGAAAACAATTTTTTTTTTTTTTTTTTGACGACCTTTACCCTGCCATCACCACTAGGCGTCCTCCAGCCTCCGGCGGTACGCTCACGGATTCTTAAAGGGTTAATGTAGTGGAATAAATGCACAACCTCAAATATCGGCTGGTTTTGAAAGCTTAAATATATTAATTCAAAATTATTTACAAACTTACTCTATAAGAAGGTAACACTTAAAAACAAAGTTTAATTTGTCAAAATTAGTTAACTGCTCAGTTAACATGAACTACCAATGTACTATCAAAATACTTCTAAAACTTGTATTGATGTTGATTTCAACATTTGCTAAAACATTTAAGTTAAAAAGTTGTACTTTTATCATATGTTAGTGCAATGTGATCTAGCTTTAAGATTCTTACTTACATTCACAAAGGATTATACTGTAAAAATGTAGTGCTCATTGTTAGCTCTAGTTTGTTAAAGGATTATCTGATGCTAACAAACAAGACCTTATTGTAAAATGTTACTGAAATGGTAGTGTAAATTCTATTGAAAATATATCTGTGATTTTGTCATGAAAAATGTGGTTTTCCAATTCATACTCGAGTTATAGATGTGATTTATATAAGATACATTTATATAGGACAATTTGAAAACATAAAAGGTCGGTAAGATTTACAAAAATGTTTTTGAAAGAAGTTTACATTTTGAAATGAAAATAAAAATAATAAACATTTAAAATGTAATTTATTCCTGTGATGGAAAAGCTGAATTTTAGGATCTGTTATTCAATAAACATTTATTATTATCACAGTAGAAAACCACTGTTCTGTTTAATAGTTTTTGTGGAAACTAAAATACTTTTCAGGATTCTTTGACGAATAGAAAAATTGTTGTCTTTATTGTCACTTTTGATCAATTTAATGAATCATTTCTAAATACAAGTATTAATTTAATAAAACTTACTGACCCCAAACTATTGAAAGATAGTGTATGTTATACATTTCATTGATAATAAAATGACTGTTCTTGTGTGATCTTGCGCAGGGAAGGGACTCTAAAAGCAGGCGATCGGATCTTAAGTGTGGATGGTGTGGTTTTACACAGTGCCACTCTGAGCGATGCTCTTACAGTACTGACTCAGTGTGGCCAGGAGTCTCTGATCCAGATCGAGTACGACGTCTCCATCATGGGTGAGTTACTACAGTTTCACTTGTTTCAAATGTTGACAGAATGAAAATTTCACATGTCCCAGTGGATTAACTTGACATTTGTTATATATGTTGCAATTTGAAAGGTAATGATTAACCCTCATAATGCCTTCAAAATCTGTATACAGTTTTCATATTCTGGGTCTGTTATTGTCTGAAGAATCATTATGTTATAAAACAGTTTTCAACTAAAACTGTATTTTATCAGATCAATGACTTCAAATTAATGTGTGAAAGTGAAGAAACAAATGTTTTGACGGTTGCATCTTGCTACTATGTTATTAACATGCTATTACTGCATTTACCCTTTTTTATTAAATACAATTTTTTTTTAATTATTTACTACACATGAACCACACTGTTACGCCCCATGGCTCGAGAAGGACGTAACAAAATGGGACACACGAGAAAGTGCAAATAATATACAGAATTTATTAACAAAATAGAACTGTAGAGAAAAAACAATGTTACATGAGACAGTCAGGAATCAGTGGTGTAAAGTTAAGTGAATGCATGGAAATGTAATGGACTGTAGTAATGTTGGATGTATAAAGTAAAACAAAGTTCAACCGAAAGCAAACAAAACCAGGTCCAAAGTGCAGACCGTCCGTGCCAGTTGTCATACAGCTTTTAAAAGGCAAGGCAGGAAACCAACAGCAGGTGTCCTCAATGAACCCATCAGAGAACAATCAGTTGGAAGGCGGAGACATAATAATAATAATAAGTTGAGCCAATTGGGAAAACATAAGTCTACTAAACCAAGTTATTTGCCCAGTTAAATATTTTAAATAGTAGTAGCATACATGTTTTGTTTAATTTAAAAAACGTATATTGGTAAATGTATAGGGCTAAAGCAACCTTACTGAAATGTTTATTCCCTGTTGTCCCAAAACAAAAGGCAGAACATATTAAATGATACACTAAACACTGCCACATTTTAATAATTTTTAATGAAATATACAACAATAATGTGAAAATACCTTAAAATGATAAATACATTGACATGTTCTACAAAGTATACCTTAAAAAAATCATGCATTTTAATTTGTATGATATACATAAAGCTGATGAATTGCACCTTATACAATAATACATTCACAAACGTGCAAAAATGTCCAGTGTTCAGGTTAATGTCACTGAAGATTACCATTCTCACAAAAGGTACTCTGAGCTCATGAAACTGCATCTTAACTATTTAAACATTAAACATCAAATACATTCACATATTAAACATGTCAAAAACAACATCCGAGGCACAACCGGATTGAACCAAATCATTTAAACAGTTGATTGATTCATTCATGAACGAAACACCTCATGTTGCTCAGAGACGCAAAACAGTGTTGTGGCTGTGTTTGGAATGATTTTTGTTGGCAAAATAGAGTAAAAACAGGCAATACTGTGTCTAAAACGCAAGTCCCTTTAATATTAACTTCTTGTTCTTTGAACTGTTGTATAAAATTAATATCATATTTGTAATCATAATGCTTTTTGGAGGGAAAACGGCACTCTTCGCGTGATGCTAATTATGAAATGACATTTTCTGTCCCCATCATTCACTATATTGCCAAAAGTATTGGGTCACCCCCTTCTAATGAAAGGTTTGACTACTTTAGTAATTTCCATGAGTACACATCTTAATGTTAGAAGAATAATTTTTTATTTGTCACATACACAATTATACAGAGTATAACAACCAACAGTGAAATGTGTTCTCTGCATTTAACCCATCCAAGTGCACACACACTTGGAGCAGTGGGCAGCTGACACTGCGGCGCCCGGGGAGCAGCTGGGGGTTCGGTGCCTTGCTCAAGGGTCTCACCTCAGTCATGGACAATTCCTGCCAGAGCCGAGAGTCAAACCCACAATCTCGGGTTACAAGTCCAACGCTCTATTCATTAGGCCACGGCTGCCGTTTAAGCATATAATAATATTCTAGGGAATTATGTGCTTCTACACAATTCCCTAGAATATAATTTTATGCTTAAACATTAAGATTTGTACTCATGGAAATTACTAAAGTAGTCAAAACTTTTATTAAAAGGGGTGATCCAATACTTTGGCAATATAGTGCATGTTATTATTCTAAATGCATTTTAAATACTGAATAATGCAGTGAAAAAATGCACTGTAAGTTAAACGCACACACGCACTAACGTTAGTCTAGTCTTCATCACGTAACATTAATGTATTCATGCACTCTGTGAGTTAGGCGTGTTTTGTTTTGTTTTTGCGATATAAACGATGTCGATCCCACAATGTCAAATCCCACATCGTTAAAACAACAATTTCAATATCATCACAGACGACATATATCGCACACCCCAGAGAGATCAGTATGGGCTAAACTAGAGTATAAACGCCAACAGGACATTGAAGATATCTACCTTTTCGGAACCGGGATAAACAGGTCATTTGTTTCTGATTGGATTAGGTTTTGCCTGGGTTTATCAAAAATAAAAAAAACGGGTACAGCTGTCCAAAGCCTCACAAAGCTGCCCGTCATGACTGTAGCAGTGGTAAGGAGCGGTCAGCATTGCGTCTGAGACTTTTAGACTTTTAAACCGCAATATGGATTCTATCTGGACTATTAATATGGTTTGCATCTTGGAGAAGATCACGGATTTACAGAGGAAAATTTACGAACGAGACCAGAATGGACAAAAAAGAGTAGCTGCTTTGGAAGGCGGCTACTCGCCTAAACAAATCACAATCTTATCTTTTGGCTCCCCCGTACCAGCACTGCCCGGCAAGGTCGTTGTTGGGAATTTATCCCTGGGAAAGAACACTGCAGCGGGACACTCTTGTTCCCTCCCCTATCACAGACATTACCCCCCTCCCCCGACCAAACTGCCTCTGAACGCTTTGTTCCGCCACGCTGTTGAGCAGGTCTGTTGACCGGCGCCGCAAATGGCACCGGACCGATGGCTGCTTGCCAGTGCTGGATATGTAAACCCCTGTTGCAAGTTGTGTCTATGGTATATGTGCTTTTGTGCTGAGGTGTTTTTTTCTGTTCTCACACTGTACTCCCAATTGGAGCATAGTCTGGGGGTCACTTTTTTTGCTCCTCCCTTTCCTCATGTAAAATGCTGTAATTCTCTTCCATTACCCTGTCCATCCTGTTCTGTCTACCCCGTTGTCATATGTATGTTGTGTATGTATGGACAGGTTGATGGCTAATTTCGCTGGTACTTGTGACTAGTGACAATAAAGGGCTACTACTACTACTAACATGACACCAGTAAAGACGTGAATTCACTGTTATTCAGCAAAATACAATTTGTGAAACCTACACACACACACACACACACACACATATATATATATATTTTTCTTTATTTTTTATATATACTTTTTTAAAGCACATACATAATACTCTGAAAAGTTTTTAGACAAAATAAATTAACTTGACTTGCATAAGCTTTTATTAGAAGTTAAAAATAATTTGATAAAGTTTTCATGCTGCAAATGTTCGTCAATAAGCCTTTATATTCATGTTAATCTACAAGGCTAAATGTATTTGATAATGTTTTTTTGACATTGATGTAACTCCATAGATAATTGTACAAAAAGTATTTTTGACATGTTTTGGGTATTACCCAAGTACAATATTGTAAAAAGTCTGAAAATAAACAAAATACATAAGTACGTTTATTTTGAGGGTCTTTTACAACTCATTAACACAAATTTGATTTCCTGTCTGAAAACAATTTTATTTTTGTATTTTTTTATGTATCCTTTCTGGGTCAAAATGGACCTGAATGTATAATAACGGGTAATCAAATTACTTTAGCATTTATAGAGTGCTTGTCCATTTGTAGAAATTCCCAAGAAACACAGCACTTCTCTCCAGAGATCTCTGCTCTGTTCAACCATCTTCACTGTTTCGTCTGGATGAACAGCAGGCTGTTGACCTGCAAGAGTGGAGAAATAACTCTCACGCATTTACCAATGCTGTTAAGCTAATTTATGCTATCCAAAATTAGCATAACACCCACTGTTGTTCTCCCTGTAGAGTTAACGAGGTCGCATCCTAGAACATAGATGTTTGAAACAAACTTTAGACGATCAAAACTTCCAAAGCGACTCTTTATTGAATGTAAGCTTCAGAAAGGATCTTTTAGAAATCACAGCGTAATAATGCTGTCCTTATCTGTCCTTATCACCTGCCCTCAGACTCGGTGACAAACGCTTCAGGTCCTCTGCTGGTGGAGATTGCCAAGGCGCCTGGAGCCAGTCTGGGAATCACTCTGACCACTGCCATGCACAGGAACAAACAGGCCATCGTCATCGACAAGATCAAGCCCGCCAGTGTGGTGGACAGGTACACACTCAATGAGCCTCTTTCATCAAACACCAGCACAACAGACTACCATGTAAATTGTGAATCAACATTACACAAACTGCTTGGGAAAACAACCCAAATTGCATATTTTCATGAAAAACAACACAAATGAGCAGTTTCATAGGACCTCTGCAAAAACAAATGTTTTGTCACTGATGCCATTCTGTAAAATGTCTTAGTCAACTACAGTAATGGAAATGTATGTTAAACTGGTGTACACAAATATTTTACTTAATTTAGTTTCTTAAATAGTTTGTAAAGCAAAACTTCTATAAATGGTTTTACTACTTACCTAAAACTTTAGTAAAACCATGGTTTGTGAAACCATTTTCACCAAAAAAAAAACATATTATATTTGTATGTAATGTGAATTTTTTTTACATAAATAAATGTATTTATTTTCACATAAATTGTTTGTAAAAACCATTACCAAACCATCTAAATTTAACTTGTTCACGAAGCTAATATTACGTCAATGTTTTTAAATCATCCAACACAAATTGTTCATAAAACCATTCTTACATTGGATTTTATTTCTCTAAAGTATATTTTTTTGCACAACTGATTTTATTTTCATGTGACTTTATTTTTAACTATTTTTATGTAAACTGTCACTCTATTCTTCTGCAAATTATTTTATTTTTTTCCCTAAATTATTCGTGGCCGTTTTTACAGAAATGTTTGTAAATCTTCCTACGCAAGTTATTCGTAAAAACAATTATTACATAAATTATTTTATATTTGTAAAACAATTTTTGCACAACTGATTTGATTTTTATAGAAATGTATCGTAAACAAACACTTTTTTATTAAATGCATTTCTTTTAATGTACAGTAAATAAATGTAAAAACATTCTTGCACATATATATTTGTTTTATCTTAATTGTTCACCTTTTTAAATAATTTGATTTTCATAAACTGTTTGAAAAACCATTTTAAAATCCTTCTTTCGGAAATGATGTTCTTAAAAAAATAAAAAAGGTTTACAAAACCATATGAAGGATGTTATTTTAAAGAAGAAAAAATACAACAACAAAAAAACCTTGTTTTGCAAATTACCTGACTCGTCTTTCGATACTTACATAACGATTTTTCGACTAATTTCCACATAAATTCTTCTTTTTATACTTTACATTGATCAACTGTTGAATACAGTTGAACATAAATCCCTCAGAAATATGTAATTTTAACCAATGTAATTTTAGTCTGTTATAGTTATTAAGATGCATATTATATATAAATGCATTTTATATATTCTTGTTTCTATTACATTTTAAATACCACATGAAGCATCATTTGCCATATAACTTTATTTTTCCACATATTTCACTAATTTCTGAGGTAAATAGAGCATTCAGATTCATTATTAGGGTAATTTGGGTGAGTTTTGATGTTATTTTTGACACATCCCACATTTATGACAGTTCTAGCAGTTCTCTGTTTGCGTCTTAGGTCCGGAGCGTTACATGTGGGTGATCATATCCTGTCTATAGACGGCACCAGCACAGAGCACTGCTCCGTCCTGGAGGCCATGCAGCTGCTAGCCAGCACTACTGATCAGACCAAACTAGAGATCCTCCCCGCACACCAAACACGCCTTCCCGGGAAACCCCAGGACACTGGTGAGAGATGCCAACATGTGGAGACTGCTATGCTTTTCCAGACATGGATTAGGCTTAATCTGAGACGTCTTGAACAGATGGTTGAATCTGATCTTAAAACGGACCTAAACTGTGTCTGGAAAACTGTCTGTGAATTATTTTTATTATGCTTTTCTATACAAGGGTGATACAATTAGTGTGCTGGTCTCATAGTGTACTAAAGCATAATTTGGCACAATCTTTAATTAAGAAATACTGTATATACATTAAATACAAAAAAAATACTGTGAACCAGTGTTAATTTCGTTGACTAATAATTTTCGTCATAATTTTCGCCCAACATTTTTTTTCACCGACGAAAATGAGGCGATAATGAACTAAAACTCATTCTGAATGACACAAACTATGATGAAAATCTATTGACATTTTCGTCAAAGAATAAAAACGAGATGAAAATGTTAGGGAGGGACGATTTGGGAAGAGATTAATTCAGACCGAACATCTGCTGCGTAGTTAGGAGGTTAGATGCGTACAAATGAACTGGCGAGACAAAAGCTAACATACACTTGTCTCATAAAACGTAAAAAATGTCAATATGTTGGAGTAAGAGAAGAGAAGACATATGGATAAATTTGACGATGCAAGAGAACTCAAATGGGTTAGGTTTTCTGAGCACAGACACTGAAAGATACACACACAGAAAACACGTCTCACACAGCCCGAGTATTCTTTCGTGTCGTATGAACGGAGAATACATACAAAATAATGTAGAAATGTCCAGTCGATTATGTCATAAGTGACCATAAACAGTAGGGAGAATGTATATCACTACATTGCATCCATTGCAGCTGTGCATTCGGTTTTAATGGGATAGCAGCCTAATTTAGTTGATATTATCCGAGTCATTGATGTTAATCAAGCAACAAAAGAAAGACAGAAAATAACTCACTGCTCTTGACTGAAACGCTTTAGTAGCCCTAAGATTTCTAAATTGAATCTAAATGTATTTATATAAATAAATATGTCTGTTTTAAAGAACGTCTAGGTTGCGTACGTAACCTCCGTTCCCTGATGGAGGGAACAGAGATGTTATATCGTGGCGACATAGGGATTTACCTGATCATCTCTGACTTTAAGAGAAAACGCCAATGAAATTGGCTTGTGGATTTTGCATACCTGAGCCACTCCCCGTGCATACGGGCATAAGAGGGCAACAGGTGCATCCACTCATTAGGTTTTACGCTGAGGAGCCGAGAACGAGTCCCCGGAAACCAGCGATGGGTGAAGATTGTGGCATGGGGACATAACGTCTCCGTTCCCTCCATCAGGGAACGGTGGTTACGTACGTAACCTAGACGTTCCCTATCTGTAGGTCACTGCGAGTTATGTCGTGATGACATAGGGGTCCTATGGAAAGCGCCACAAGCTGAACCCCGTCACAACCTCGTGGCATGCAGATGTTGACAAGCGAGCGCGTGACAGACAAATGCCATGCAAGAGGTTGCAACCTTTCCACCGCCCCCAGCGCAAATTCGCTAACCTTGGTGCCCGCAGGGACCACTGAGTACAACGCTGCTGGAGATAGCCAACATACTGTTCCTTTCCCAACAGAAATCAGAAGGGATTTCGACCTTCTAGTGAAAAGACGGCTTCAAGTCTTTCATATTTGTTGTTACAGCTTGGCAGTAACGGCAGGGAAACGAGCCTTCTGGAGAAGGGCGCTACGGAGGCCACATCCTGCCCGAAGGGAGGTAACATGTGGAGACACTGATATGGACTGAGCCAGGCTTGGGGCAGTACTACATACGACTGGACTCTGGGGCAGATCGTACCTAGGTGTAGGGAGGAGGGCTGCCGGCAGAACCTGACAGAGAGCTCTGTTAAAGAGAAGACACGGGTTTACCATGAGGGAAACCTTACCGTGGAGAATAAACATTACGAATTACCTGAAGGGGAATCAGGCCATACGGACACCTAGCCCAGTAGAGGGGCTGACCGGAGACCCGGGCGAGCTAACACCAGTACTGGGCCTGGCGTCAGACTTCTCCGCCCAGTCTGACTGCCGGGGGTGCTTGGAGGATTCCACCAGGGTTCACCGTCCGGGGAACTGAACTGGAGGAGAAAAAGGCGCTTGTATCCCCGGGTGAGTGTGAATGGCGCAGCAAGCGTGACACCGGCCAGTTCTTCCCGCCCATTACCTGTTACCCAACACATGGGAAGAGACTAGCTCAACGCGGAGACTGTAGAATCATGCGAAGGTTTTCGGTGTCGCCCAGCCCGCAGCTCTGCAGATGTCCACCAGAGAGGCGCCGGGCGCCAAAGCTTGGGAGTGAGCCCTCACCACCAGGGAGCACGGCTCGCCTTGAGATTGGTACGCCAAGGCTTCGGCCTCCACTATCCAGTGGGCCAACCTCTGTTTTGAGACAGCCTTCCCTTTCTGCTGACCTCCGTGGCAGACAAAGAGCTGCTCAGAGCTCTGGGTGCGGTCCACGTATATGCGCAATGCTCTTACGGAACACAGTAACGCTAAGGCTGGATCTGTCTCCTCCGAGGGCAGTGCTTGTAAGTTCACCACCTGATCGCGGAAGGGCGTGGTGGGAACCTTGGGCACGTATCCAGGCTGGGGTCTCAAGACAACGTGAGAGTAGGCCGGCCCAAACAAAAGGCACTCTTCGCTTACCGAAAAAGCTTGGAGGTCCCCGACCCTTTTGATGAAAGTGAGCGCGGTCAGGAGTGCTGTCTTAGCAGACAGGAATTTCAGCTCGACTGAGTCCAGCGGCTCAAAGGGGCCCCTCTGAAGTCCAGCCAGGACTATAGAGAGGTCCCAAGAGGGCACAAGGGGTGACCTGGAGGGATTCATCCTCCTGGCACCCTTCAGGAACCTCACGACGAGATCATGCTTTCCCAGGGACCGGCCGTCCACTGCATCATGGTGGAGGGTAAAGCACATACACTTTCAAGGTGGAGGGTGACGCTCCAACCTATGCTCCAATCTTTCTTGCAGGAAAGAAAGCTTTACTCCAATCGTGCATCTTCGGGGGTCTTCTCGAAGAGAAGAACACCAGTTCGCGAACAGACTTCCACTTGAGTGCGTAGGTTTGCCTTGTTGAAGGAGCTCTAGCCTGAGTAATGGTCTCTACCACTGCCGGTGGTAGACCGTTCAAGTCTGCCGTGTCCCGTCCAGGAGCCAAACATGGAGGTTCCACAGATCTGGACGCGGGTGCCACCTGGTGCCGAGCCCCTGAGAGAGGAGGTCCTTCCTCATGTGCCAGGGAGGTGCTGTCGCGAGGGAAATGAGTTCGGGAAACCAGGTCTGTGTGGGCCAATGCGGCGCAACCAGCAGGACCTTCTCCTCGTCCTCCCTGAGCTTGCACAGTGTCTGTGCGAGTAGGCTCACTGGGGGAAACGCATACTTGCATAAAGACTGAGGCCAGCTGTGTGCCAGTGCGTCCCTGCCGAGGGGGCCCTCGGTCAGGGAAATTACAGCTGCCAGTGGGAGGACTCGTGGGAAGCAAACAGGTCCACTTGAGTCAGCTCGTCAGCTCTGGGTCCGGTGTGGTGGTGGCGACAACACACAAGGGGGGCAGCCCCACCGCACCCTCATCCTCAGAGGATGTAAGCCCATCCCCCGATGCTGCGATTGACATCCTATCCTCGGATGGCGCACCAAATGAAATGCTGGGTGCCCTGTGGGTCGGACCAGCAAAATCACCCGGGAACCGGACGGGATGTTCGCTGCGTGAGGAGTAAGAGGTCCGTGGGGACGTACCCGGCGGAGAGGCTCTTACTGTCACCCTCAGATCTTCCAGAGCGCCAGCCGGTGGTCCTCTGCTCGAGCCTTTGAGAAAGGAAAGGCGATATCGCAGCGAAGTCATGCTCATACGCCCACAACAGGCGCATGAGTCATCCACGAACGCATCTTCAGTGTGTTGGAAGCCCTGACACTGAAGACAACGATCGTGTCCGTCATCCGCGGACAGGAAACGACCGCAATCAGAAGGACACGGACGGAACGGCATCGTGAAATCTTACGACATAACTCGTAGTGACCGACAGATAGGGAATGAAGTATATGGTAAACAAGTTGTTATAAAGAATACATAATAAATCGTTATAACCATTAGTATTTCATTGAAAAGAAGACCATGTTCTTTATAAGAAGTGGTTTGATTTAATTTTAACATATGTTGTGTGTCACCGCAGTTAAATCAGTGTCTATCATGATAAAACCTTAACATTAAATCTACTGAAGACTTGGAAAAACTTGTTCATGCCTTTATCACCAGCAGTAGGGTGGATTATTGTAATGGTTTCCTCACCGGCCTTCCAAAGTGTAATGAGAGGGGTCAGGGCGTTGAGATCCAAATGCAGCTTTATTAATATAAACAAGAGGAGGTCAGACAGGCAAAGATCAGTGACAGTAACAGGTGTAACGTAGGCAAGGCAGACTCATCAACAGTGGCAATGCTAAGGTCGGGGCAGGCGGCAGACAGAGTATCCGAAGGGCAGGCAGGGTCAAAAGGGCAGGCAGCAAACGGTCAGAGTCGTGAGAACAGTCCAGGTAACAAACAGGGAAACACACTTAGGGTAAACGCTCGGAAATGTCAGACGGGGCTAAACAAGACTTCGCAGTGAGAGAGATGGAGTCCAAAGCTTATAAAGTGTGCCTGACGGAGTGCAGCTGTGTAATTAGCGTAATGTGTGATTGGTGACAGCTGTGTGATTAGTGCAATGGTGGATGGGAAATGTAGTCCGTGGGTGATGTGCAGCTTTAGTGTGGTGCAAGAGACAATGTGGTGAGTGGGCGTGAGCTCATGAACCGGATTCGTGACACAAAGAAGACCATTAGACAGCTACAGCTCATCCAGAATGCTGCTGCAAGAATACTGATTAGAACCAGAAAATTAAACCTGTTTTCCCTTTGAATTTAGATTATTAGCAATTATTTGCTTTTATTTTAAGCATAAACTCATTAATTTAGAAAAAAAATTAAGAAAACAAGTCTTAATGAGTGCCATTTTACTTTATTTTATGGTTATGGAGGACCATGTAAATGCAGTGGAATATGATCATGGTAATCGTTCTTGACCATCCTACTGAACCACATTACTTTTTTTGTGAAGTCTATGGCAACCATTTGTTTCCCTGTTTATTCCAAAGGAGGTCATAATAATCTCACTCTAATTATAGCAATATAAACTTCACATGTATCCTCTTCGGATGCACAAATGAGGACAAGGAAACATAGATGGCGTCATCTCATCTGCTGTCATCTCATTTAATTAGCTTCTCATTCTGCTTGATGTCGCCCCACGAGCTTTAGCCCGCAGGACAGATTTAATCACGGAGACCTGCTCACCCTAGAAAACCAACAGGCAGCAGCTCGATATCAAACCAAACGTGGTGGACGCTGACCCAGATTGGTTATTTTCAGCCCCGTTTATGTGCAAATGCAGGAGATGAACAGATGTCTGACAGTGCAGACCGCATTGCACTAAAAGCCTGAATTAGTAGCCTGCGTGAGCTCTCAGACTGTTTGCAGTGAGAATCTAATCAATAGCTTATTATCATCTAGCGTATAAACATTTTCTATAATTGCATGACTTTATGGATGCACTCCAATGATTGGGCGACTTCAATTTTAGAAGATTCTGAAACTTTAGATGGTTGTTTTTAACTTGACTTTGAAGTTGTTACATGTGTGTGCACATCTGAATTTAGGCCATTTATGATGCAGATGACTTTGTTTCTTCATCAGATTTGGAGAAATGTAGCATTACATCACTTGCTCAGCAATGGATCATCTACAATGAATGGGTGCCATCAGAAAGAGAGTCCAAACAGCTGATAATAACATCACAATAATCCACAAGTAAGCCACACCTCTCCAGTCCATCAATTAATGGAATTTTTATGAAATAAAATGCTGGGTGTTTGTAAAACATCCATCCAAGACTTTCATTTCTGGCCAAAATAACGACCTTTTCACTTGAGGAAGCAATATTATGAAGTTGAAATTGAAGTTAAAATGACTAAATTATGTGGGGGTTTTTTCTTACAAACATGCATCTTTTCACTTTAGAAGATGTTAACTGATGGACTGGTGTGGATTACTTGTGGATTATTGTGATGTTTTAATCAACTGTTTGGGCTCTCATTCTGACGGCACCCATTCACTGCAGATGATCCATTGCTGAGCAAGTTATGCAATGCTACATTTCTCCAAATCTATTCTAATGAAGAATCAAACTCATTTGCATTGCCTGAGTACATTTCCAGAAAAAAAAATATTTTTGGGACTTTTATATTGCACATCCCACTTTGGATGAAACACAGAATCTAATCAATAGCATATGATCATTAGCTATGTTTCCATCATCCCTGTTTTTATGCACATTTTGAAGTATCAAATCAGAAATGAGTGAAGAAATCACCAAAATGAGAACAAATCCTTTAATTAGCAAAAAAAAAAAAAAAAACGCTAGCTTGAGGTGGGTTTTGACTTTTTTTTTACTTTTGAAAAAAAAGGTTATATAAATAAATAATGGGAGATATTCAAAATATTTCTGTATCATGCTTATTTACAAATGTTTTATCTGATATTCCAAATTTGCGCTAACATTCTCTGTAGTTGCACGACTTCATGGATGCACTCAATGACTGGGCAACTCCAATTACAGAAGACATTGAATCTTCAGATGGTTGTTTTTATGTAGACTTTGAAGTTCTTGCTATTTCTGGTTCTGCAATCATCCAGAACCCTTGAAGCCTATCAATTTATATCTAGTCCAATTATTGCCCCAATTCTGCCACCATGATTGTGCCTGTGGCATTTAATTATGTCCACCAAAGCTTTAAACCCGACAAGATGGCCTCTTGAATTCCATGCATTGCTTGCATACATCGAACATAGAGTTTATGATGCCATTAAAGCCCTGACGCCCAGATTTTTAGGCACAGGAACAAACGTGCCTAATGGATACGGACAAGTAAAGTGGTTTTGTTTTTCAGCATCTGAGCTGTCCTGCCGAAATATCACATGGCACTATATAGGTAATTCCCTGCCACGCTGAGAACCCGAGAGAGGAGGTGGAAGGCTGTAATGATGGAAAACATATTTGCGAGTGTGAACTTTCAGCCCCGGCAGGACTTCATTCGAGAATTGACACCCACTCGCAGAGCCATGTCAATAATACATAGAAACCTCACCCAGGAAATAAATCGAGTTTGATATTTTGCCACACGACTCCTTCATTTTTCATTCAGATATGTAAATGTTGTAGCTGACCTTGTAAGGGAAAGAAAATAAAGTACGTCTGGTAACAACCTCTTTTGGGATTGCCATCTTTGAGATTCAGGGATTTAAAGTGAGGAAGAATAGAATATGTATATTTTAATATATGTGCATATTTGGTTGACACTTTTATCCAAAGCAACAATAATATTGCATTACACAAGTTTGAAATTAGCAATCAGATTTGCACTTGCCATTTATTGTGTGCATTATGACCTGAAAAAAAGCTGTTTTTTAAATGTGCCAATTTCTTAGAAATTGTAATATCTGTATTCATATGGCTTTATATGGTTTTGAAAAACAACAAAAAGTTTACATTTAATGCATTTTTGTATTATTTTACTACACCACATTTTAAAGTGCCTGAACTGACTTTGCCTTTTCATGCAGAAATCTATTTTTATATTTACATTTTTAATAGATTTATTTACGTACCTCTCTATGACATGATTTCCTGTTTTATAGAAATTATGAGAAATAATGATGCAACTGTGATATAATCACAATTACAAGACATAACTTTTTACGAGAAAAGCCACAATGAGAAATAATTGCAACATTATTCTGAAAATAATGTCGCAATTATTAAATATAGTTGCAATTACAACAATAATGTCACAATTATGAGATGTAGTTGCAGTTACCAGAAATAAAGGATCATTTTTGAGAAATGAAGTCACAGTTACAAAATAGTCACAGTTACAAGAAATAATATTGCAATTATGATAAATAATTTTGCAATCATAAAATATAGTTACAGTTACAACAATAATGTTATAATTATGAGATATAGTTGCAATTATGAGAAATAAAGTCTCATTTATGAGAAATGAAGTCACAGTTACAAGATACTGTATTCAAAATTACAATTAAATGAATTTACGGTTATAACAACTGCAGCATTATTCTCATGATTAAGACTTTATTTCTCATAATTGCGACTTTATGAGAAATGTCACAGAAATCTCTTTGACATAATTTCCTGTTTATATTTTTCCAATCTTTTATGATCTGTGACCCTGGAGCACAAAAGCAGTCTTAAGTCGCTGGGGTATATTTGTAGCAATATCCAAAAATACACTGTATGGGTCAAAATTATCTATTTTTCTTTTATGCCAAAAATCATTAGGATATTAAGTAAAGATCATGTCCCATGAATATATTTAGTACATTATCTACTGTAAATATATCAAAACTTAATTTTTTATTAGTAATATGCATTGCTAAGAACTTCATTTGGACAGCTTTAAAGGTAATTTTCTCAATATTTAGATTTTAGTCCTATCCTAACAAACCATACATCAACGGAATGCTTATTTATTCAGCTTTCAGATGAATCACAATTGGAAAAAAAAATTGACCCTTATGACTGGTTTTATGGTCCAGCATAAAATATAAGATCATTTTTCTTAGAATATTTTGGCATTATTAAAAGTTAAAATTGTGCGTCTTTTAATTGCATACATTTTTAATATATATTTGCATATACTTTATCATATACAGATTATTTGATAAATATGAATAAAATTATATACAAATATTAGTATTATTTTATTAGAATTTATATAGCTCAAGCAGTAGAGCATGTACGGCTGGTTTTTGGTAATATACAGTATATCTTTTCATTTTATTACTTTTTGGCGTCAATAATAATACAGAAAGAAGCGCGTTTGCTTAGTAATAAAAGGTTGTGCCGTTTAACTTTCAAGTAACAAGAAATTCTATGTAGGAAACTTTAACTCATATTTTACATACATGAAAAATATTTTTTATATATTTCTGAATACATTAACAGTTCAATATAATAAAATACTTTATGTCACTGACCCATGTACTAATTTTTACTGCATATCCCACTTTGGATGGAACATGGCAGATTATTGTGATGTGAAAAGATGGTGCTGAAACGTCCAGATTTTTTCAGATTATTTATTTGTATAGTATGTCTGTATTCTGCAATACAGAATTAAAATACATACAATTTGTTACCAAATTAGCCCAAACCACTGCTAATAACCTTAGAGTCAGTCACCTGCTGGTTCAGTTCATGTTAGATAAATGACGTCATCTTAAAAAAGCAGTATTGTAATCTCCTTACTCAAATTAAGCTCCCGTCACATCAGACTATGTGGGAGACTTTACCGTCATCTTTCCTGATGTGCTCAATTCCTACATCAAGAGAGTTGTTTTTCTTAGAGACATAGCAGACGTGCTTAGCATAAGCCACACAGAAGAGGGATTTAGCAATCAAACGTTAGAAGATGCCTCATTGGTGCTCAGACGAACAGATAGTAGTATTTAACCTGGCTTGTGCAAATCTGCCTGAAAGTGGCATTTCTTAACGTCTCGTCACATTCTGTGTAGCAAAAAAATACAAACATGATGCTAATATGTGCAGAAGTTTAAAGGTTTGTTTAGTAATGTACCAAATATTTAAAAATAGTGAGTAGACTTCATTAATACCTTAAAGTTTAACCACACACACAAATGTGTTTTAAAAGCTTCTTATGGTTTTCCAGAGATGAAGGAGGGTAAACCTAATGTAAGTTAAAGCTAAGTTGTTGAATGTCATATTAATTAGTTAGGGCATTTCACATTATTAATACCCTGCTGGAAAATATCAAGGCCCTGGAACATGGCAGCTGGTTTGTCGATGGTGTAAACAGGTAAACCACCTTGGACCATCAACAAAACAGCTGCCAGCTAGACATACAGGCCTAAGATTGGCAGACCGGTTTTTGGAAAGTGGTAACTGGTCAACCAGCTAAAGGACAACTTGGACCAGCTAGAAACTAGCTACAAGCTTGAGAATTTTCCAGCAGGGTAAAGAACTGCCTCTGTCTTATATGCTAAGCATGTTAGTTCCAGTAATAAGTTCAAACATCTTCATTATTATCTGAAGAGACTTTGTTTTATGTATTTTTATGTGCAGACGTTCAGAATTGTTGGCACCCTTGCTAAATATGATCAAAGAAGGCTCTGAAAATTAATCTGCATTGTTGATCCTTTTGATATTTCAAAAGAAATTCACAAAAATCGAACCTTTCATTGGATAATACGAATATAAAATGGGGGGAAATATTATGAAATAAATGTTTTCTCAAATACATGTTGGACACAATTATTGGTACCCCTAGACATTCTTATGAGTAAAATATCTCTGAAGTATATTCCCATTCATATTCACAATTTTTAGCACTCCAGGGTGATTATGAACATGAAATTATCCTGCCATGGCTTCGTGTTTCACAGAAATAAAAATAGGATGGAAAAGAAAGCCCAAATTCCCCTAATCATCCATCACAATGAGATAAAAAAACTAATAATATATTTCTGATGTGCAGCCAAATGTAATTAAGCTTCACAAATTGTGATGTGGCTTTAAGAAAAGAGCTACAGCAGTGAAAATTCCCATTTCAACCATCAGGGCAATAATTAAGAATTTGCAATCAACATGTTACGAAACTGCCTGAAAGAAGACGTGTGTCTATATCATCTTAATGCGCTGTGAGGAGGAGAGTTTGAGTGGCTAATCTCCAAGGACTACAGCTGGAGAATTGCAGAAAATGGTTGAGTCTCGGGGTCAGAAAACCTAAAAAAAAATGCAATCAGCACCTACATCACCACATGTTTGGGACAGTTTCAAGAAATATTCTCCTTGCTCATCCAAAAACAATCTCTCATTCTTCTTGAGATAATCTATGGTGTATTGTCAAGAGGAAGATGAGAGACACCAGACCCAACAATGCAGATGACCTGAAGGCCACTGTCAAAGAAACCTGGGCTTCCATTACACCTGAGCAGTGCCACAGGCTGATTGCCTCCAAGCCACGCCGCATTGATGCAGTAATTCATGCAAAAGGAGGCCCAACCAAGTATTGAGTTCATAGAAATGAACATACTTTTCAGAAGCCTGACATTTCTGTTTAAAATATCCTTTTTTATTGATCTTATGTAATATTCTAATTTTCTGAGACACTGAATTTTGGGTTTTCATTATCAAAATTTCAAGAAATAAAGGCTTGAAATATGTAACTCTATGTGTAATGAATCTGTATAATATAGGTTTCACTTTCTGAAATGATTGACAAAAAATATTGACCTTTTTCATCATATTCTAATTTTTTGAGATGTACCTGTATATGTCAACTTATTCTACTAACCCTAAACCTAACCTAATCGTCTACTCTGAGAGTTAGTAGACATGTAGTTGCAAATTAATTATAATTAGTTGACGTGGTTACAAAGTTACTTGTAGTTAGTATAATGTCTAAAGTGGACTATCAAAATAAAGTGTAACCAAAAATTTAACCCACCCCCCAAAAAAAGAAAAAAGCCACAGCTACAAGATACTGTAGAAAAAATTAACAATAAATCAATTCACATTTCAATAGTCACAATTACGAGAAATAAAGTGGCAATTACAAGAAATGAAGTCACCATTACAGAAGTTGCAGTTACAAGAAATGATGTCACAATTATTAGATAATTGCAATTAAGATAAATAGTCTCAGTTATGAGAAATGAAGCCACATGAAGATACTGTATAGTCACAATTACAATAAATTAATTCACAGTTATAATAGTCTAAATTTGCATATAATAGTCTATAAATAAATCTCAAATATGAGAAATAAAGATGCCATTATGACAAATGAAGTCAGCTACAAGATGAAGTTGAAATTACAGCAAATAAAGTCACAGTTAATAGTCGCAAATTACGAGAAAATAAATAAATACAATTCCCAAATATGAGAAAAAAACACCCAATTGCGTCAATAAAATTCTTAATTACAAGATATTGGATATAAAATTACATTTGTATACCAATTGTGAGACAGTCATAATTATAATATTAAACCTATGTCTTGTTAATAATGTTGCAGTTCATGCCAATATTGATAGATTTCATATTTGTTTTTCTATTACTCTTGTATGATAAAGAATTTTGACCTTGCATTGCATCACTGTTCCTGAAGTAAAACCAGTAGCGAACCACTGCCCTGTAATAAATTACTGGTTTCAATTGTACTTGTTTAATTTGTTAAATACATTTTACTGTCTTTTAAATTCATTCTTCTGCTCCTGTCAGACCTACTGCATTGTGAGTGCTTGGAGACACTGCAGAACAAATGAGAACAAGCACACACACACACACACACACACACACACACACACACACACACACACACACCACACACACACACACACACACACACACACACACACACACAACACACACACACACACACACACACACACACACACATGTTGTGTTTCATGTTTTATGGGGACACCACGTAAGGTTTTTATTACACATCACACACACACACACACACACACACACACCACACCACACACACACACACACACACTTTTGCTGCACAGCTTGTTTCCTCACATTTTCCCCACAAGATAAGATTTACACATCCACATTTGGTTTCCCCAGGAGTGATAATACCAGATCACACACACACACACACACAGCACACACACACACACACACACACAGTCACTCAATTATAAGGCCTGCCTATAGCAGCAGGACTTCATTAGCCTGTTTGTTGATGAGCTTCCTCATTGTTTTGCATGCACAATCATTTTCAACAGACCAGTATTAGAGACGGATATTATCACTCGAATGTGACTTCAACAGACCCTCAAGACTCCAAATGATGGATTTTCAGTGTTTAAATGAGGATTAATGTGTGTGTGTGTGTGTGTGTGTGTGTGTGTGTGTGTGTGTGTGTGTGTGTGTGTGTGTGTGTGTGTGTGTGTGTGTGTGTGTGTGTGTGTGTGTGTGTGTGTGTGTGTGTGTGTGTGTGTGTGTGTGTGTGTGTGTGTGTGTGTGTGTGTGTTGTGTGTGTCGGGCAGTAACTAACTTAATTACTGTAATAATATAACTTTTTGCTGTAACTAGTAGTGTAACTAAGTACTACAATTTTCAGTAATAATATTACAGTTACCATCCATAAAACTGCTTAGTTACTAAGTTACTTTTGATGCCTCAACCCCGCTGATTTAAAATCCAACAATCAAATAATTCCTAGATTTATTTTCATAATTTTCATGACTCACACATACATGTGATGTCCCCAGTGCAGCAGGCAAGATTGGATTATGGAAAAGCTTACATTCAGCAGATATAAATATTGCATTATATTGATTTTGTCAACAAAAAAAAAGATTATCTGAAAAATATCTGTTGTGCAAGTTGTGGCTTTACTTCACTCTGGCATTACATGCCACCCACATGCCTCTGATCAACATTTGGTACATTATATTACTATAATTAAAAATATTTTTGGACAATGAAACAGTTTCTTATAAACTTATGTGATTTGACAAAATACATAATGAAATATAATCGTATATGGGTAATGGAGAAATTACAATTACCTTCAAGCTACTCATGACAGTTAATGAGATTGATACAACACTTCTACTTGAATGTCACTTTCAATCACTTTTGAGTTTTTGTTCTAGAAGAATGTTACACAGGTAAAACTTCTGTGCGGCGTGAAGAAATAGTAATGTAACTAGTAGTGTAACTAATTACTGTTACCAGAAAGTAATAAGTAAAGTAACAATGTAACGTTTGAAAAAAGTAACTAGTAATGAGCAATATATTAAATGATTTCAGTGACTAGCCCAACACTGTCTGTGTGTGTGTGTGTGTGTGTGTGTGTGTGTGTGTGTGTGTGTGTGTGTGTGTGTGTGTGTGTGTGTGTGTGTGTGTGTGTGTGTGTGTGTGTGTGTGTGTGTGTGTGTGTGTGTGTGTGTGTGTGTGTGTGTGTGTGTGTGTGTGTGTGTGTGTGTGTGTGTGTGTGCATGCATGTATTTTATTTAAAAATGTATATGCATTTTGAATTTTGTTGATATTTATTCTGAGAATCATGCAATTAATCTTAATTTAGTAATTCATTTTCTGTGTTTAGTGAAAGTTCAGAAAAGTGACCACCCGCACTGCTGGGACCCCTGTGTGAACTACTGCCATTCTCAACATCCTGGTCACTGTAAGACATCGACATGGACCTCTGCCTCCAGTAACCCATCCAGCTCTCAGGATTACTGCAAATGTAACTACATTCAATACATTTTACACTATTACCATTCTTTTTGAAGGTGATTTGACTAGTTTATATATATATATATATATATATATATATATATATATATATATTATACTATATATATATATATATATATATATAGGAGTTTTCACGACTGGGCATTTCACATCAAGAAGAAAATGTTCCTCATGTAGATTTTGTTAGTTTTTAAGTTGATTGTAAAAATTTGAGCAAATTTTCAATGACAATATACAGTCATTCATAATAGGACTCCATACATTTGGGAGTTTCGTATGAGGAAAAAAAGAGAGTTTTCCAACTGTCACTTGTGTTCAAGTTGGTCATGCAAATTTGCACAAATATCGCAAACAATATTTAGTGTTTTACATTTGACTCTACACAATTAGGAGTTTCTCATAAGGGAGAAAACTTCCTCACAAATTTTGCTTGTGTTCACATTGATAATGCAAATTTGCATAAATTTCGCAGATTATATCATTTAAACATCGTTTAAGTAAGAGTCTGCATGATTAGGTGTTTAACATGAGGGCTAAAAAGTTTTCCTTGCAGATTTTGCCTGTGTTTAAGTGTCTTGTGTTCCAGGCATTAAATAACAGTATTGTTTTGTTCACATTAGGGCAAAATATTTTTTGCTTTGTAAATTTCACAGATGATATTAAGTCATTCAAATAGGAGTTTGATTGAGAGTTTGACATGAGGGCAAATAAGTTTCCCTTACAGATTTAGCTTTTGTTCTAGTTGGTATTGCGAATTCACACAAAATTTTGTGGACGATTATATAGTCATTTAAGGCAAAAAAAAGTTTCCTTCACAGATTTGGCTTGAGTAAAGTTGGTCACATAAATTTGCATGAAATTGAATGGACAATATCCAGTCATTACGCGTTTTGCATGAGTGCAAAAATCTCCTTGCAGATTTTGTTCGTGTTCAAGTTGGTCACATAATTTTTTTTGCAATTATGAGAAATAAAGTCCTAATCTAAACTCTGCAGTTAGTCCACACAATTAAGAGTTCTGCATGATGGTGGAAAAGTTCCCCTAGAAGATTTATCTCGTGATCAAGATGTCCAAGCGAATTTACTGCACTGGCCAATAGAAAGATGCATGGTTTGAATGTGACCTGTGTGTCATACATCAATACAGTATTGACCTTTTTTTGCTATGAAATTTCAATAAATATCATCTATATGGCCCCACTTTTATTTAGCTTTTTTTTTAGCTTCGGTTTACTGCCCAAACATGCCATTTTTACTGACCAAGTCCCATTTTCTTCAGATAATCTACCTCTCTAGTTGAAGCCATTCCATCTTAATTTACATGTAAAATAGCATTACGTTAATATGGAATATTGTTCTTAACCCAGCCATCCACCTCCCAGCGGTTGCCTCCAAAATCCAATATAACGCCCCCTTAAATAAAAATGCTTAGTGCATATATCTGCAAAGACTAGCAAGGGACCAATGGATCATTAACCTGCACTGACCTGCTCAGTCTCTTGGACCATTGCCATCGATTTGAGTTTGGATTTTTTAAATGCAGCTACACCGCCTGACTTTCTCTCTCCTTTCCTCTGTTCTCTCTAGCGGTAGTCTGCACTAACTTCTCTCCTGGGTCAACTACCACATCAGGCATGACCAGCCAGGGTTCCAGCACGCTGCCCCGGGCCGCTCCTCCCATGAGCCCACGGAACTCCATGCTAAAGAGACGACAAAGGAAAAAAGAGCACAAAAGCTCCTGTAGGTGACTGGATCGGTTTTCTATTTGACATGGTCTAAAAGCATCTTAATGCATTTCATCACATCTCATAAGCAGTGTTGGGGGTAACGCATTACAAGTAACGTGAGTTACGTAATCAGATTACTTTTCCCCATTACCTTTTAATTTAAAAGGAAATATCTGAGTTACTTTTTCAAATAAGTAACGACAGTTACTTTGTTTTCCATATCTTGACTGACAGATCTTGTGTTGCCATGTTGAGAGAAATCGGGAGAAAGTGCAGAGGCGTTGTGTGCGCTGTGTGAATATGATGTTACCGTAGTTGTTACTGTAGAACATGTATTTATTCATCTCACCTGCACAAAAACAGATTCAGTATTCCTCAAAATGAATGAAAACAATCAAATGCAAACTCAGAATATTCTACAAACCTGCAATAATTAAATGTTAAATATGACAAATATAATTTAAGTATTAATCCTAATTTATTAACAAATGTCTTTGGTACTGATCTTCGATGATCGAATTCAACCATATTAAGTAAAAGTGACACATTTGTGTTTCATTTTTTTATTGCTGAATAGTGTTAAACTCTTTTTCTCCTGTGTTATATTCTCCATGCGATTTGTTTGAGCTGTGCCCTTTACTGTACAGATGTGAATTTACATTTCCTTCTTTACACATAACTAATTCCAGTAGAGTTAGATGTTAGCTTGTTGCTAAGCTAAATACACAATGCTCTAATGCTGCATTAAATGAAGTTCAAAATGTATGTTTGGGAAGAGCCTATCATTCAGTCCAGTCAATCTTCATTACACGTGTATATATAAGAGGCAGTCATCTATTTCTGTTATTCTCCCCCTGTGTAGTATCACAATGGGGGGGTGAACTCAGAGCTCAAGCCAAGCATCGGGTTCGAGCTTGAGCTAAGTTTGTTTATCATTAACTACAAAGTCTGGATGGCGCAAACTTGTGAAAGTGATGTTGGGAAGATCATATTGATTACGGCACCACAAATTTGTAATTAGTTGAAGATGCATAAATAGTATTGTAGCCTATTGTATTATTATTAGTATTATTATTTTTACCTTAACCAATGTTATATATTTATCTTCAGAGTTAGGTGTTAGCATGTTTGCTAAGCTAAGAACACAATACTGTAGACACTTTTATACAATACAGAGCACAAACACATATTGGGTAAATAATTTATTTTTAATTAGGCTGTTTTTATCTATTGGTTGACATATTTTAGTTAGCAGTGTTGTTAGATGTTAGCATGTTAGCATAAACACATGTATTGGGTAAATAGACGTTCTATTGGATTGAACTATTTGTATTTATCAACCACTTTCATTTACAGAGTTAGATGACAGAGACAGAGACATCATTTTTTTATCTATCAGTTAAACTTTTAATAGAGTTAGATGTTGGCATGTTGCTAAGCTAACAACACAATACTCTTAGCACTACTACAAAACCACAGTGAACACAAATATTGAGTAAATAGTCTACTTTTCATTAAATTGATTTTATATAGCTTTTGGAACAAAGTCTCACTTTTAGGGGCCATTCACACATAATTTGTTTGACAGTTGCCCTCACATCTTGTGTCTTGTACAGCATCTCACACATGATGTGTCAAAAAACAAAAACAAACCTGTATCTCTAAAAACACATTCTTTGTGAACAGCCCCTTACCCCTTAACTTTCACTGTCCCTTATACGGGACACCTACATTTACTTCACTATATTACAATTAAAGCTTAATCTAATCATGACAAACTATGTATCACTGGAAAGTTCTAAGACTCCTAAATATATATTTTACCATTTTTGTTGTTACAAATTATGTAGGAACAGTAATAGATTAGTTTATGACAAGAGTGCACCAAGAGTCTATGATAAATCTACATCATAACAGGAGTTCTGACCTTTGTCACAAAACGCCTTTATTTCATCGCCTTTGTCCCTATCACGTTTTAGTAATAAGCATAAGTTATATACCATTTAAAAGCTTAACATCTCAAAATTCATCCCATGAAAACCATTTTGAAATCGGACATTGCATTACTCTATAAATGGTACTCAAAATATTGTAGTGGTCTCCTCTCCCTTGGCGGGGGTGTCATATTACAAAATGTATTATGGTCTTTTAGAATCAAAACTTTTTATAATCTTGACAAAATACATATCGTTGGAAAGACCTGAGTCTCAAGATATCATATGTGGTGTTTTTTTGAGGTAGATGAAATATTGAGAGATAAATTGATAGATTTGTGACAGAAATTAATAAACAAATTAAATGTGGTTTGGATGGCACCCGGTGGCTGGTTTTGGTATAACGCCACAACAAAATTGCACATGAACCTCAATTTTTGTTTTATATCAACTTCAAATTTTGAGCACAACTTATGTGGACATATATGTTATTTTTATAGCAATTTTGATTTTTTATTTTTTATTTTTTTTTATTTATATATAAAATATAATAAAATAGCATAACATATTTTCTTTACAGTAAATTTTATCTTCTATAACTTCCTAAAACTTTCATTGAATTAAATTAATTTTCATGAATTATAATAATTTAGGTTTGGATAGTGCACTTTCTCGTGAATTTTCAAAAATTGGGATGACAGTTAGATGAAATCCAGTTGTTAACATTTATGATATTTCTGTGGTGATTTTTCTCTCTGTTTAGCTGTGTCTTTAGCCTCAAGTTCTGTGGGCCCTGGTGGTCAGATCATCCACACCGAGTCCAGTGAAGTCACTCTAAGAGGAGACCCTCTAAATGGATTTGGGGTTCAGCTGCAAGGTGGAATATTTGCAACAGAGACCCTCTCTGCACCCCCTCTTATCCGCTTCATAGAACCGGACAGCTCGGCCGAAAGGTACATCCCAAACATTGACTCAACCATGTACACAAAACACGGCCACCCACTACCTCAGAATCTGGGTCAACACTCAGCAGGAAACTCACAATGCAAATAAATCACGCCTTTTATCAGTAACGTTTAAAAAAGAGACTTTAATCTTTAACTTAAGAGTTGTTTGTGCTCTTAAAGGGAGGGAAATGTTTAGGAAGGGTCTCCAAAATGAAACTCGGTGTACTGGAAAAAAAAAAAAAAAATCTCTTTAACATCTCAAAAGCTTTTTCCTAGACAGCAATGAGATACAATCTAGAGCAGATGGATCCCTAATTTGGATCTCATACATCTCAGATTTTATTTTTGTATTTTTTTTAAAAGCCCTCACATCACATCTAGAGTTTCACAAGAGCGTTCAATAATGTCTCAAAGTGCACTACCCAATATACCAAATATTTCAATCAAGGTAAAAAATCTCAATATTAACTCCAACATTTCTAGTCGGATTCTTCAAAAACCAAATTATCTGCTCTATGCTATTTACTTTCAGTTTATAGCTCTAAACTTTTACTCTATGTCAACAGTCTCATTTGGGTCTCTTTTTATTTAACCAAAGGACTTTAAGAAGAAACTTCTAGTTGATACTAATTTTTGCTAACATTTTACTAACTATAGCGTTGAACTTTTATGTCAAAGATTGTCTCGTTTGTGTCTCTCTTTTCTTGGGAGAATTTTAGAAGACACACCTGAAACTAAGTTGTCACGTCAGTTGCTTAGCTAACTTTTGCTAACATTTGGTTGTACAGCTCTAATTGTCCAATTTGGGTCTCTCTCTTTTTGTCCAAAATGAAAGTTTTATACAAAAGTGCTACATCAACTTTTTGGCGAACATTGTTAACATAGTTAACTTTTTTTTTGTTTAACTGTAGCGCTAAACTATTACTGTATGTCAATAATTTTATCATGGGTCTCTTTGAATATGTCTGAAGAAATTGTATGGACATGTGAAACCAACTACAAAGGTGCTATTTCAGCTGTTTTGCAAATATTTGGCTAGCATTTTGCTAACTATAGCTCTAAGTTCTTACTGTATGTAAACAACTGTCTCATGGGTCTCTTTATTTGAGATTTGTTATTTTTATCTTGAACATCTTAGACTAAGTTGATACAATCACACACTCTTTCCAAAGACATGTCAGCAAACCCAACGAATCAAAATCCTTAATGGAGCCAAACTCAACATTTTACTGTATTTGTTGCCACTGGATGAGACCCTAAATTAACTTTCCGTAATCATGTTCAGATTTGTAATTGTCCGTTTCTGTTTGTTTTTGTAGCTCAGTGTGTGAGTCATTCCTGGTTGTTGTAGCATGAATCGTGTGATATGATGTGTGTTGAGCTGTGTTGTACTGTGGCAGTGTGTGACATTTGTGGTGTTTGGGCTGGAAGTCATTGCATGTCAGGTCAGTTGTTCTCTTTCATACACACATGGTTTCCCACAGTGACACTGGGCATGCAAATAGAAACCTGAGAAACCAGTTTTCAGTCAGACTTTTGACTATTGGCATGAAGTCTGGTCCACTTTTGGCCGCCCATTTAAAAGGATAGTTCACCTGAAAATTGAAATTGTCATCATTTATGAATGTTGGTAACCAAACTGTTTATAATAGCAATTGGCTTCCATATTATGGAAATAAATAATATGGAAGTCAATGCTACTGTCAATTGATTGGTTACCAACATTCGAATATTTTTTGTATTCGACAGAATAAAGAAATTCATACAGGTGTGAAAACTTAAGTAAATGATGACGATTTTCATTTTTGTCTGAACTATCCATTTTTAGTCTATCCGTGATTTCGTCGCTGAATGAAGGGAACATGAGTGTTTAGTCCTTCTGTCTTGTTTTGATTGGCAGGTGTGGGCTTCTCCAGGTTGGAGACAGAGTCTTATCCATCAATGGAATTCCTACAGAAGACGGAACACTGGAAGAGGCCAATCAGCTGCTCCGGGATGCTGCTCTGGCCAATAAGGTCACGCTAGGGATTGAGTTTGATGTAGCAGGTTAGTGAGGTTTCAAATGTTCACCACCAAGCTCTTAAAACCCAAATTGCTCCATTTTCCACCAAGAAATCCAAATACGTGATTTTTTTATTTCAGCTTTCATTGGTATTTAATTAAAAATCAGTTGCAATCATGTTTGCACTTGATCGTAATGTTTTTTTTGTTGTTGTTGGATGGCCAGAATCTGTTGTGCCTAGCAGTGGAACATTCCATGTGAAGCTGCAGAAGAAACGAGGAGTGGAACTGGGCATCACTATCAGTGGTAAGACCTCACTGTTAATTTTCAGTGGTTTAGTTTTGACGTCAAGGGTCTGGGGATCTTCTTCATTTAGTTTGGTCAAAATTGCAACATATTTAGGTAAGAAGTGCCCACTTAGATGAGAAGAATTAGATTATCTACTCAGGCATCACAACTTTTGGTTATCGGTCTCAAAATAACCTAAAAAATAACTTGAAACATAAAAATGTTCAGTGCAATGTTTTTTTGCTAATACATTTAATGTTAACATCCGCACTTGCCACGGTCACGCATGTAATGTTTCCTGGCGATTTGGAAAATAATCTGATACACTAATCATAATCATAGTCAAGCAATAATTTGTGGTAATAGATTAAAGGTATGTAAAATAATCTTATATTATTGTAATATTTACATAAATATCTTAAAATATTGTTCAAAAATAAAACTGTTCAAAGTTTAACCAAGTCACTTTGATGCTACTTTGTTTTAATAATAATAATAATAATATGCATACTGTTACGACCCCTCTTAGATTGTTAAGTGTCTAGGGATTGAGAAGGGGAACATTAGACAAGATCGGACCACCGTCGGTATTACACACTGGGTGTAACTGCGAGTAACTACCACCGGAGACTAAGTCAAGCGAACTTGTTTTATTGTTGAAGACTAAATAAATAAATATATGAAAGGAAATAATGTAATTATTTACTAAAGATGAAAACAAGACTATACAAGGAAAATGAGACACACCGGCAGTTTTACAACATTGGAGAGGATAAAGGGAACTTGGATCGTGCCAAAGGAAAAACAAAACAAAACAAAACCAAAATAAATCTTACTAACCCATTTCAATCTAATCCTTAACTAAAGAAAGAAAGAAAAAAATATATATATATATATATATATATATATATATATAAACATCTTCAACGTCCGGAAAATCGTAACTCAACTGCACTAGCTAACCAAACAAAAATACAGAAGGTGGCACAGATCCCTAGCCTAGTGTGTCTATACAACAAAGTCAACCTAAATGTGCACCATGTATGTCATTTGACATGACTTACCTACGTCTTCACCACCTTCCAGTTTTAACACAATTTTGAAAAGCTATCTAAATTCTTTCAAATATAACGGACAAGGAGTTTCAGGAGAGCCCAAATTGGTAACTACATGGCAGTCAAAGTACATTACAAACTAAACCAAATCACAAAGAAATAAACACTAAAGTAACAAATATCACAGCTCAAGTTCACAAAGGCCGGCTGCTCTAATACACTGGCGTTCTCCTTATATAGTATGCTGTACGTCATCACACCCAATCAGCTCATCCCGAATGATTGGCATGTGAGACCACCATCCGCACATCACCTGCGAAAACGAAAGTAAAAAAAGGAGGAAGAAAACTCTTGGAAAAGAACACAACACAGACAAAAGAAAATTACTCAAACATCAACTCGACGTCACATAGGGACATAACAATACACACTGCTGATCAAAAGTTTTGAAAAAAATGTGTTCATGTTTTTGAAAGTCTCTTGTGTTCAATAAGGCTGCATTTGCTTAATTAAAAATACAATAAAAACAGTAATATTGTCAAATATAAAAAACATACAAATATATAAAACATTCCTGTTACAATTGTAGTGATTAAAAAGAAGAAAAACTGAGCAAGATACACTGAACAAAATTATAAATGCAACACTTTTGTTTTTGCCCCCATTTTTCATGAGCTGATCTCAAAGATCTAAGACTTTTTCTATGTACACAAAAGGCCAATTTCTCTCAAATATTGTTCACAAATCTGTCTAAATCTGAGTTAGTAAACACTTCTCCTTTGCCAAGATAATCCATCCACCTCACAGGTGTGGCATATCAAGATGCTGATGAGACAGCATGATTATTGCATAGGTGTGCCTTAGGCTGACCACATAAAAAAAGGCCACTCTAAAATGTGCAGTTTTACTGCATTGTCCGAGGGGTCCGGGGGTCTGAAAACCAGTCAGTATCTGGTGTAACCACCATTTGACTCATGCAGTGCAACACACCTCCTTCGCATAGAGTTGATCAGGTTGTTGATTGTGGCCTGTGTAATGTTGGTCCACTCCTCTTCATGGCTGTGCGAAGTTGCTGGATATTGGCATGGAACTGGAACACGCTGTCGTATTCGCCGATCCAGAGCATCCCAAACATGCTCAATGGGTGACATGTCCGGTGAGTATGCTGGTCATGCAAGAACTGGGATGTTTTCAGCTTCCTAAAATTGTGTACAGATCCTTGCAACATGTGGCCGTGCATTATCATGCTGCAATATGAGGTAATGGTCATGGATGAATGGCACAACAATGGGCCTCAGAATTTTGTCATGGTATCTTTGTGCATTCAAAATGCCATCAATATAATCCACCTGTTTTTGTTGTCCATAACTTACACCTGCCCATACCATAACCCCACCGCCACAATGGGCCACTCGATCCACAATGTTGACATCAGCAAACCGCTCACCCAACCGAAGCCTTACACGCTGTCTGCCATCTGCCCTGTACAGTGAAAACCGGTATTCATCCGTGAAGACAACACCTCTACAAAGTGCCAGACGCCATCAAATGTGAGTATTTGCCCACTCAAGTCGGTTACGACGACAAACTGCAGTCAGGTCGAGACCCCAATGAGGACGACGAGCATGCAGATGAGCTTCCCAGAGACGGTTTCTGACAGTTTGTGCAGAAATTCTTTGGTTATGCCGATTGTTGCAGCAGCTTTCCGGGTGGCTGGTCTCAGGCTATCTTGGAGGTGAAGATGCTGGATGTGGAGGTCCTGGGCTGGTGTCTGATAAAACTGCACATTTTAGAGTGGCCTTTTATTGTGGCCAGCCTAAGGCACACCTGTGCAATAATCATGATGTCTAATCAGCATCTTGATATACCACACCTGTGAGGTGGATGGATTATCTCGGCAAAGAAGAAGTGCTCACTAACACAGATTTAGACAGATTTGTGAACAATATTTGAGAGAAATAGGCCTTTTGTGTACATAGAAAACATCTTAGATCTTTGAGTTCAGCTCATGAAAAATGGGGGCAAAACAAAAGTGTTGCGTTTATAATTTTATTCAGTATAAATAAATTAATAGTAATAAAAGCAAAGTGTTACAGTATTGATGGCTCGTGTCATTAAGGTAAATTTGTGCAAGTTCACTTTAAGATTAATTACTCGGGTTTAGGACTAATTTGCATTTATGTTTGCAAAGTCATATCATGTATTGGAAAAACTGCAGGATTTTTCCTTATGCTTTCCTGATGTTATCATCCTCAAAAGAAAAATACATTAAAAATATTTTTAGCCATTCCCTCTGAATCTTTTTGTGGGGGAGATTATAAGATCCCTCTCTCCCTGGCCTATTTTTCTGTTCTCTGTTTCGCTTCTCAAACACACTAAGAAGCAGTTAAACTTTATGTCCCCGAACGCATGGAAAATAAACCCACACAAATGTTTTGACATCCACTCCGGTCATTAAACACGTCTGCGAATGGGTTTTTTCTGACAGAGCATGTTCATATCCAGAACACCCGATACGGGGCATCCCGTCTCGTGTGTGTCATAGAGTTACATTAGCCCTGATCAACAGAGCCTCCTTTTTCTGAGGAAGTGTTTACATGGCTCTCACAGGCTTTCCGTGGGCATGTTTACTTGAGCTCTTGGGTCTGTCTGGCTTCTTTCCATCTGACGTTCCTCTAAAGCTTCTTTACGGCCTAAACACTGAGGGATCGTAAACTTGTATTATACTTGCATGAGGGCTGATATGAATCACAGGCTTTGCATTTGTTCCACATTCACTCCATCCATTATTACTTAGAACTGAAAATTGAGTGTTTAATCTTGTCATTTTACATTATTGACACTATTTTCTCTTTTTGCTATTGTGCAGTTGCTTTGTCACAATTTGTATTGTTAAAAGCGCTATATAAATAAAGGTGACTTGACTTGACTTGACTTGACTATTAAAAAGACTCTGATCATTTCTGTCAGATTCACTACTTGAATGTTTAAACGCAATTCTTATCTTATCCTTCGGACGTTTAAAACATCTTAAAATGCTGTGTTTGGTGTATAGTAATGTGTATGAGAAACTTTGAGGGGAAGAAAAGAGTTGAAATCAGATTTGAGCTGAATCACCTGCAGAAACAACAAAGCTCAACTGACTTCTTCTGACAGTATATATATATATATATATATATATATATGTTATGTCAGGTAATCAGGCTCATTTGACTTGTAATAACTGGAGACTGGCTGAATAACGGACATGGTAGTTTCAAAACCCAACCATCAACTTTTTTAAATATTAAAATAATTTAAGAATATATATGTGTGTGTGTGTGTGTGTGTGTGTGTGTGTGTGTGTGTGTGTGTGTGGTGTGTGTGTGGTGTGTGTATAAAGGTACACACAGCCACTGGATGCTGGGAGTTTTAACACCTGTAATTTAATTCTGCTCTTAAAATATTTGATGTTATCTGCGTAAAATATTATTTCTAAACGTCTGGCTCATGCTGGATCCAGATAAGAGTTTCCATTTTTGCCTTGAAACCGTGTGTGTGTGTGTTTGTGATATGCTGAAACACTGTACAGTTGATGTGTTTTCCAATCTTTCTACAGCCAGTAAGAAACCAGGAGAGCCTCTTATCATATCTGACATTAAAAAAGGCAGCATGGCACACAGGTATGAACAAACACTTAACAATACTGGTAGAAACACTTAGGAATGAAAATGTTCATGAGCCTATAAACATTCTTTCATTGTTAAATTATTTGTTTTGCATCTTAGATATTCATATCTTTGACTAACCTTTTTAAATTCATTTTTGAATTTCATATTATTTTTTTTACTCTAAGAAATATAAATCCTAATTAATTTTTACACAAATTTCACCCATAGTAACAATAATGACTTGAATTATTATTATTATTATTATTTTATATATATATTGTAACTCCCTGTTATTTTATTCATTTTTCTGTTGTATGTGTGTAAATGTTTTTTGGTGATAGGAATATAAATCCTGATGTACATAAACATAACATTTTATTTTTTTATTATATTATTCTACTTCTGTCATGTTAATGCTGTGTTGGAACGAGGAGCACGGAAACTAAAGAGCTTCAACTTTACAATCTTTAATGAACACCAAAGCAGGGAACACAGGGCACATAGTATAGATGACAACGAACAAATGAAACAAGTAAAAGACAACACTTAAAATACAAAACTATACGAGAGTAATTAATGGGAAAAACCTGAACCAAATTACTAATCAAGCAAGAGGGAGAAACTGGGTCACGGGGAGCACATGGAGAGAAAAACACAACCAAACCGAATCAGAATCAGAATGAGCTTTATTGGCCAGGTATGTTTACACATACAAGGAATTTGTACAGAAGCTCCACAGTGCAACAGAATAACAGCAACAAGACAGGACACAGACAACAAAAGAATAATATACAAATAGGCAATGTGCAAAATGGCAAAAACACAATATACAATACAGACAATTATGTGTGAGGTCTGACATGTGAAAATTTGAAATGAGAAAAAAAAAAGTATATGTGGTAAATAGATATTGTATACTAGTGTTGTGTTGTTCCATGTTTAATGTCAAGAGAGAGAGATTTGTGGAGAGAGTCAGCAGCACTAAATTCCTGGGGTGCACATCACAGAGGACCTCACCTGGACCACCAACACCAGGTCTGTCTCCAAGAAGGCACAACAGCGCCTGCACTTTCTCCGCCGGCTGAAAAGAGCAAGCCTCCCTCCACCCATCCTCACCACCTTCTACAGGGGTACCATTGAGAGCGTGCTGACCAGCTGCATCACTGTTGGTACGGGAACTGCAGTGCAGCAGACCGCAAGACCCTCCACGGACAGTGAACACAGCTGCAAAAATCATTGGTGCCCTTCCCCCTCCAGCCTGGATATTTTCCTTACACGATGCTCCAGCAAAGCAAAAAGTATCGTGAAGACCACACCCACCCCTCCCACAGTCTCTTCCAGCTCCTACCCTCAGTAGACGGTACCAGGTATCAGAGCCCGCTCCGCCAGACTGCTCAACAGCTTTTTCCCCCAGGCTGTGAGAGCCCTGAACTCACATCACACCGCCCCTCTCTGAAACCCCAAACAAACCCCTACATCCTGAAACATGGACTACCCCCCCCCCCCACACACACACACACACACACACCCTACCACATCACAGAAAAAAAAAAAAAAAAAAAAAAAAAAAAAAAATGTTATTTTTGTGCAATTCAAGTGTGCTACGCACAGGTGAGCGGGCCTGCACAGCCACCTGTAGCAAACACACTCGCCTCTAATGCACTAGACAGACTGATTGCAATATATAACTGTAATGTATGTATGTTTACTGCTCATGCACACAAATCACCTTACACTGTTCCCCAGTCAGCTGCTTGAATGTCTCTCTTTTTGCACATGTACAGTATTTGAAGTCGTCTGCACATTGCACAGTTTGTATTTTTTAATTATTTTTTTTAGTTTATGTTTAGGTAAACCACTTTTATATATAGCATATGTATAGTCAAAGCTGACAGTAGGTTAGTTGTTTATAGGTTTATACTGTTTTACTTCATGTTGTATGTCTGTATTTATGTAGCACCGTGGTCCTGTGAGGCACGACATCTCATCCCACTGTATGTCCACACATGTAGCGGAATGACAATAAAGCTGAACTTGAACTTGAACTTGAACTTGAAGTGTTTCCTGAGATGGATTGCCTGAGGGAAGAAACTGTTTCTGTGTCTGGTCATTCTGGTGCTCAGAGCTCTGTAGCGTCGACCATATGGTAACAGTTCAAAGAGGGAGTGTGCTGGATGTGAGGGATCCAGAGTGATTTTTCCAGCCCTTTTGCTCACTCTGGATGAGAACAGTTCTTGGAGAGTGTGGAGGGTTGTATCAATGATTCGCTCAGCGGTCCGGACAACCCTCCGTAGTCTTCTTAGGTCAGATTTGGTAGCTGAGTTGAACCAGACAGTTATTGACGTGAATAGGACGGATTCAATGATGGCAGAGTAGAACTGTTTCAGGAAACAGAAGTCTGACATTACCTTCCCGTCCTAGAAGGCACATCCTCGCACCACTTAACTATAAGAGGGGAGGGGGTGTAGGCACCCTGAAGGACTTTCAGGCTAAGCTTGCCCAGGACGGGCTGTATCGGTTCCGGAATGCATGGCAGAGGGGGCAGTTAAGGGTAACATAGCGGAGTGGGCAGTTCGGGGGGCCATAGCTGAATGGGTGCTTGGTACAACAGCCGTGGAAACAGGAGCCCTCCCTGGGCCAGATGCGAGAACCCCAGCCCTCTCTGGGCTTGACTAGGGATCTGTGGTCCACAGCCCTCTCTTGACTCTGGTCAGGGGCTAGAGCCATCAGTATTCTTCTCCTCTTCTGGGCTGAGATAAAGGAGATAGCTGCTGTCATCCTATGGCTTGGGAGTGAATCGATCGGTAGGCGTGACAGCGGAGCGGCCGGCAGGCATGATGGTGGAATAGCCGGCGGGCCAAACAGGGGAGTGGGCAGTGTTCTGGACGGTGGAGCGGCTGGCGGTCCCGACCGGGGGAACAGCCGGCAGGCTTGACTGTGGGGCGGCTGCTTTTTCTTTGCTGATGACTGAGACGGAGCTCAGAACTGAAGACAGGAAAAGGGATGTGGATTGAAGCGCGGACCGGACTGACTGGCAGGTGGGGTTGGTCATCTTGGCCCCAAGGTCAGCACCGTCCTAAGTACATCCATGAGCTTGGGGGTAAATGGTAGGTAAGGGGCAGTTAGAATCATTGGCTGGGAATGTGGGGGTTCCCAGCGTGGGGTGAGCAGGAGAGGCAAGGTGTGTTTCACAAACTGCAGCGTTGTGCCAGCTCCCACGGTAAGACAGCTCGAGAAATTCCTCCACATACCTTTCCAATGGCCGACCTCCCTGCCGCAGACACAACAGCTGGTCCTCAGCCCTATGCATATTTGGTAGGTCCAGTGTTCTGTCACGTTGCTGCTGTGTTGGAACGAGGAGCACAGAGAAGACGGAGCTTCACATTTACAATCTTTAATGAACACCAAAGCAGGGAACACATGGCACATAGTTAAGACGACACCGGACAAAGGAAATAAGGAGCATACAACATTTTAAATATAAAACTATACGAGGGTAATTCAATTAAATTCAATACAAGATTATTTGTATAGCGCTTTTTACGATATAATCATTGCAAAGCAGCTTTACGGGAAATTACGTTTCTAAAATAGATTGATATATTTTAGAAACTTAATATATTTATCTTATGGCAATTTTTTTTTAATTCTGTAAATTGTCTGAGGGGTTGGCATCATCTCTTCTCAGGTGTTTGGTCATCTCAGATCATTTAAGGGTTGGATCCAGACTGAAGCTTGTGTTATTCCTAGTTACCATGGGATGTTAATCCCTTGTCAGAAACAGAAACAAATAGAGACATAATTAGTGTAGTTGTTGTTCCATCCAAGCAAAAATTATTTGTTCATCCCAAACTAAAGCATAATAATGTGTGTTTGATTAGATATAACTGCAGTACAAGATTATGATATGCATTATATGAATGCTTGGCTAAAGAGATGTCTTTAATCTATATTTGAATAGAGAGAGTGTGTTTGAACCCCCGAGCGTTATCAGGAAGGCTATTCCAGAGTTTGGGAGCCAAATATGAAAAGAATCTACCTCCTTTAGTGGACTTTGCTATCCTAGGTACATCCAAGAGTCCAAGAGTTTTGGGAGTTTATTGAAGATGCAGGACAACCACCTAGCAGTGCATTACAATAGCCCAGTCTAGAGGTCATGAATGCATGAACTAACTTTTCTGCATCAGACACACTTAACATGTTCCGTAGCTTGGCAATGTTTCTAAGATGGAAGAATGCTGTTTTTGTAACATGGGAAATATGATTTTTTTTAAAGACAAGTTGCTGTCTAATATAACACCCAGATTTTTGACTGTTGCGGAAGGAACAGGACATCCATCTAGTTGCAAATTGTTATCTGAGATTAAGAGATTCTGTGTACTGTTTTTTTTGGTCCAATACGTAATATCTCTGTTTTATCTGAATTTAATAGGATAAAATTAATTGGGGCCTAAAACCTGTTCTTATTAAAACCTGTGTATCATTTTTTTTTACAAGAAGGAGCACAATTGAGCAGACACAACTTTTTCAAAATTTTTAGACATAAACAGAAGATTTGAAATGGGCCTGTAATCTGCCAGTTCACTAGGATCTAGTTTTGGTTTCTTAATAAGAGGCTTAATAACCGCCAGCTTGAATGGTTTTGGGACGTGACCTAAATATAACGATGCGTTAATAATTTTGAGAAGCAGTTCTTCTGCTATAGGTAACAACTCTTTCAATAATTTAGAGGGTACAGGATCTAATAAACATGTTGTTGGTTTAGATGCAGTGATACGTTTATTTAGCTCATCATGTCCTATAGATGTAAAGCAAAATCACATAATAATCAATGTTGAAAACTGAAATGCTTCATATTTTTGTGGAAAATGTGATAACATTCAGTCTTGGGTAAGATTAAAAAATATAAATTAAAATTGTTCTCATTAAATCAAAGATTATAGAATACAAAAAGGGACTTTGATTAAATTGATTTAAGTGACAGTAAAGATATTTAAACTTATTACAAAGTACTTATATTTCAAACAAATGCTGTTCTTTAACTGAGAACCATTATACCAATAATAAAACCATTATTAATGATTGATTACAAATAATAATAGATAATTAAGCAGTAAATTAGGCAGCATTCAAATAATTTCTGAAGGAACATTGAAGACTGGAGTAATGATGCTGAAAAATTCAGCTTTGATCACATAAATAAATTACATTTTAAAACATCCTAAATAGAAAACCACAATTTTAAGTGTAATCTTTCATAATACACTATATTGCCAAAAGTATTGGGTCACCCTCTTCTAATGAAAGGTTTGACTACTTTAGTAATTTCCATGAGTACATATCTTAATGTTTAAGCATATAATGATATTCTAGGAATTGGTGTGCTCTAATTTTCTAGCAACAGTTTGGGCAGGACACTTTTCTATTCTAACATGACAGTGACTATGTGTATAAGGCAAGGATCAAGATAAATGATGGTTCAGTCAGTGTGGAAGAACTTGACTGGTCTGCAGAAAGCCAAGTCCTGATCCCAGCTGAACACCTCTGGAGTGACTTTAAATGCAGACCTTGAGCCAAAAACTCATCACCAAACACCAATGACTTGTACATTCATTATATGGACAAAAGTACTGGGACGCCCCCTTCTTTAGAAGAGAAAAGGTCACTTCCAAACTGTGGCAACAAAGATGGAAACATAATTAATGTACTTAAAAATTGTATTTCCACCTCTGTTGCAACAGTTTTGAAGTGTATGACATGACTGTACCCATATGCACAAGTCATTGGTGTTTGGGATAATTTCTCTTTGAACCTTGGCTTACACACAGAGACACTGTAATGTTAGAATAGAAAAGGGTCCTGTCCAAACTGTTGCTAGAAAATTAGAAGCACACAAATCCCTAGAATATCATTATATGCTTAAACATTAAGATTTCTACTAATGGCTATTACTAAAGTAATCAAAGGGGGTGACCCAATACTTTTGGCAATATAGTGTATCTGATGCTGAAATATTTGATTTCACATTTAATAATTATTATAGATGCAGTAGTAAAATGCAAAATATGTATTTGTAATATTCTGTAGGGGGAGACAAACTCCACATATATAATATATATATATTGCTGTATAACTGGGAAGTAGTGTGCTATCTTTTTGTGCTTTTTTAATATGACATCAATATTTTATTTTAACCAATATATATATATATATATATATATATAAATATTTTAGAATGCATTTATATTCTTGTTTTTGTCTCTTAAGAAACATAATTTCCTTTTCTTGTTTGTTGAAAAAAAAAATATTTGCAACTTTGCATTGCAGAAACTCAAGTACACACTTAGTTGTTGGCTCACTCCACAGAAGTGTTCAGTGTTTGTGAGACAGAGGTGCGTTTCATGGTTTCTTCCTGCAGAACAGGAACTCTGGAGCCCGGAGACAAGCTGCTGGCCATAGATAACATCCGTCTGGAGAACTGCTCCATGGAGGACGCCGTCCAGATCCTTCAGCAGAGCGAAGACCTGGTCAAACTCAAAATCCGCAAGGATGAGGACAACTCAGGTGTGTGTGACCTGCAGCTTCAGAACCTACCAAGAACTTGTGAAGGTCATATTTCATATTTAAAAGGATAGAAATAGGACATTGTATCATATAGGGCGCATTATTTTGCATTGTGATATCATTTTCCTCCCATTATTTGCTAAATTCTCATCATTATAATGCATTTGAATGTTTCGGAGCTTTGAGTTCTCTCGATATCTAAATCTTCTTTAATGATTTTCATTAGAGATTCATGCTGTTATAATTCATTAATGAAAAGCACTTTTCTTTTAAATTAATCTCAGCATAAATTAAAAACAGTACGGCAAATATTATCATGACAAGAGTTTACTATTTAAATGATAAAGTACATTATTATCCTCATTGCATATATTGCATAACAATTTTTTTTATATATTTCTACAAATAGGCATTTTTTATGCAAAATACTCTTTTATAGTATATTTTATTTATTTATCTTATATATGGTTTATTATAGACTATTAGAAACGTAAATCTTTTTTGTATTTAATAATGTATCATGATAAAATGTTAACATTTATATATTCATCATTACATTTTAATCAATTATTATACCAAATGATAAAGATTAAAATAAAATAAAAATAAAATCAATATTTTGTTTTAGCACGATAAGAGTTCATGGTTTAAAAGTAAATATTACATTATTATCCTCATTATGTAGGCCTACATAAAAATTTTTGTGGTCCACGAATACGCTTTCTTTATGCAAAATACTATATTTTATATAATTGGACATATATTTTATAGTTGTTTTTTTATATTTATTGTTTTTGCCTCTTAGAAATATGAACTTTTCATTTATAAATTGACATTTGTTACTTTTTTATTATTTATATTGATATGCATTTAATACAAAAATGTGTAATTTTAATTTAATTTAGTGTTTGCCTGTTATAAATATTATTTGAAATGTGAAATATAACCCAGTTGGCTAATCCAAGTTATTCCAAAATCAATCAGTCAATCCAAAATAAAATGTCCAACGCTATTTTGAAAAAACAAAAATCTAATTTGAAAATCATACTGAAAGAATGTCAATGTTTAATTCAACGTCTGTCCGCCAGGTGTCAGTATATTACAGCAAATCTACTTCAAATGCCAAACTGTTCAAGGAAGCAACCATAATGACAAATAAATCTTGTCAATCAAACATTGGCCACACCTACTCTTTCTTTATTATTATTACTATGTTCCACATTTCAGAACAATAATAAAAACTATTAAAAACTAAAAATGACACAAATTGGATTTATGTAGTAATTTTTTGTTGACATGACAGACGGAGATCAGTCGTTTAGCATGTTGCTAGAAAAGCTGATTTTCTTTTATGAGGTAAAACACAGTCTGTGGTCAGAGCAGCAGAGGAATCGATTCAAGCGTCTTATTGTTTCTTTGAAATGAAAATATCTTTGTTTTACCTATTTTGCAGCTCTAAGAGCGAATCAAGAGACAATGTAAACATCAAGCTCTTCTGTTCACACTGTTAATTTATTAATTGAAAATTCATAATATGTTGATATGAATGCGTGTCAGTTGAATCTAGTGTCCTCAAAATGATACGTGACAGCAGAAGCGTGTCCTTTGTCCAGACGAGCAGGAGTCGTCCGGCTCCATCATCTACACGGTGGAGCTGAAGCGCTACGGCGGCCCGCTGGGTATCACCATCTCTGGCACCGAGGAGCCCTTTGACCCCATCATCATCTCAGGCCTGACCAAGAGGGGTCTCGCTGAGAGGTGAGCCACGAGACACACCCACCCTAAACCTCCCCATATGGGACGACACACCAGATGTGAGACCAAACAGAGCGATGTTACAGAGCTCAATCAATCTAATCTCACCAGCACGGCTCAAAGCACATTTCCTAATTTATCACTGCTCGGCAGGAAATTGGCAGTTTTTTCACAGTTTCATCCACATTTAGTGAATTTGGTTTCCCATATCCACATGTATCCACCTCAGCTGTTCTCAAACTAGATACGCTCATGCTGCCCTCTCTCTTTCTGACTCATAATTATTTACAGAATAACAGTGGCAATAATAATATTAATAATAAAATAAAAAATAATAATATTATAATTAAAATAAAATATAAAAAAAAATAATAATTGAAATGCATCAAAATAATAATAATAATAATAATTGGTTATGTGAATAAAACCAGTCAATTTGAAATTATTGATTACTCATAATTAACAGTAGTAGTAGTGGTAAATCATAATAATAATAATAATACGTATTATTATTATTATTTAAATAATAATAATAATAATAATAAAAATGCATAATAATAATTTAATAAAACCTGTCAATTTGTAGTTATTGATTATTCATAATTAACAGTAGTAGTAGTAATAATAATAATAATAATAGCAACAGTATTTCAGCAAAATTTAAGATATTTATGTGAATAAAACCAGTCAATTTGGAATTATTGATAACTCATAATTAACAGTAGTATTAGTAGTAATAATAATAATAATAATAATAATAATTAATGTAATTTAGTCATTAAATATTTTTATTTGAATAGAATACTTAAATTTAGATTGAATGAATGATGCATTTATATAGCGCTTTATTGTGTAATGTTGTACACACAAATCGCTTTACAATCATGGGGGGGGGGGGGGTCACAGTACAACGGCGCCAGTGCGCTCACCACACACCAGCTACAGGTGAAGAGGAGAGAGAGTCATAGAGACAATTAAGTGGATGGGGATTATTAGGAGGCTATGATTGACAAGGGCCAGTGGAGGGAATTTGGCCAGGACAGGGTTATTATTATTATTATTATTAATGTTTGTGTTATAGCATTGTTATTAGCATCGTTATTAATTAAATATTGTTATAAATATTTCAACGGATAATAGTTTATTCTGTCATATTAAAAAAAATTGC
Organism: Ptychobarbus kaznakovi; assembly: GCA_027422405.1. Lineage (NCBI taxonomy): Eukaryota > Metazoa > Chordata > Actinopteri > Cypriniformes > Cyprinidae > Ptychobarbus > Ptychobarbus kaznakovi. Next base: position 318,445 of record CM049815.1, read on the forward strand.
TTAAAAAACAAGTATTTTATTATTATATTAGTAGTAGTATTAGTATATAGCACACAAGTTATAATGCTTTTTGTAATTATTTGATGTTGATAGCCCTGCTAGAGTTTTATACTCATAACTGTGTCCAGTTCAGTTTGCAAAGAAAAGCGGCGTCTGTGATACTAAAATTATATGTCAGGTTCTCATCTCATTAAGTAAATGGGTTATTACATGTATTTGCTGATCCTGATAAAAGGCAGTCTTCTGTATGAATTGACCATTAAAGACTCTAACTCACACTCACACTCACACTCACACTCACACACACACACACACACACACACACACACACACACACACACACACACACACACACACACACACACACACACACACACACACACACACACACACACACATGTTGTTTTTTATGGTTTACGGGGACTTTCCATAGGCGTAATGGTTTTTATACTGTACAAACCGTATGTGCTATTGCCCTACACCTACCCTACACCTAAACTTAGCCCTCACAGGAGACGGTGCATTTATATTTTCCCTCAAAAAAAACTCACTCTGTATGATTTATAAGCGTTTTAAATTATGGGGACACTGAAAATGTCCTCATAAATCACCTTCTCCTTGTAATACCTATGTCATACCCATGTCATTATACAAATTTGTGTCCTCATAAACCACATAAACATGCCCCACACCCCACCACACACACACACACACACACACACACCGAGGCCAAAAAATGTATTGGTAATGTGAGTTCCAAATATTCAATCCTTCAAAGTGGACTCAGAAATACATAGTTGTTTCTTCCGTTATGGACACTTTGTGTCTTTGGTGTCGATTTGGAAAGTCTGTTTTGAGAATGTTAATTGTCCACAGCTGAAGAAGCAGCTAAGCGTTTATGATTGTGTGGTTGTTGTCTGTTCTCACACTCACAGGACTGGAGCCATTCACGTTGGCGATCGTATTCTGGCCATCAACAGTGTCAGTCTGAAGGGGAAGCCGCTCAGTGAAGCCATACACCTGCTACAGATGGCAGGAGAAACCGTCACCCTCAAGATCAAGAAACAGACCGACAGTACGTCCCCAACTATAAACGACTTTAATAGCCCTAAAATAGACCTTATTTTCTTTATGGGAAAAAATATATTTTGTATTTGTTTGTTTATATTTTAATATAATATAATATAATATATTTATCTCCTCGTTACCCCCATTTTGGGGTCTTCTAGTTATTTAAAAGGATACATTAAGATAGAAGATACATAAGATACATTAACTGTAATAAATATAATGATAAAATCATAAAGTAGTATTATTATGATGATGATTATTGGCATTTTATTATTTTAATGTTATATAATTATTGTTACAAAAATGTTAATTGATTACTAACAGTAGTAGTACTATTTGATAAGATACTCTATTAGTGAATATATATTTGCCCCAATTCATTGTAATTAATACAATAAAACAATATTTATTTAAAATATTAACAATTGTAGTATTTGATAAGATACTGTATTAGTGAAAGTGTTTTGTCGCAATTGTTTAATAAATAAAAAATCTACATTTAAAAATCTAGTTTTATTAAAATAGTAATTATTTGACTACTCATAATTAGCAGTAGTAATAATGAATGAAGGACTAAATAAATAAATAAATAAACTGACATAATGTTCAATAAATGAACGGTAAGAAATTAATGGTCCTAAATATAATATATATATATTATATATAATATATATAAACAGTTGCATCCTCAATAAATTAGACATGTCGTGGAATAAGTTCCTATTTACTATTCAGTAATTCCACTCAAAATTGTGGAAAACTCGTGTATTAAATAAATTCAATGCACACAGACTAAAGTAGTTTAAGTCTGACTGGTGAGAGCCGTGGGCGGCGGCTGTCTTGAATGAGCCGCTAACGGCAGCTGACTGGAGAGAACTCGCCGATGGGATGGTTCTGGCTCGGGCCCAGACACTCCCCAGACACCGGAAGACTCCTTCCCTCCAACTCAGTCCAGTTGTGACTTGGAGGTCCACGGGGCGATGGGAATTGGCCCCAAGCCAGAACAGATGGTTGAGGGTGGCGTCATCCACCATCCACCATCGTCACTGCGGCAAGCTTGCGGAACTCCCCGGTGTACTCGTAGAAGGGGAGACCTGTGCAGGCTAGGGCGACGAACTCGGCGGCGACCTCCATCGCCGCGGGGAAAAACAGGAACAACAAAAAACTCACAAAACGGGGAAAACAAAACGGGGGAAAAAGGCGCCACTCAATTTTTGTAAGGTCCGGTCTTTTGTCACAATCCGTCAGGAGCAGGGAACAAGGAGACGAGGAGTTCTTCAACAAATACAGTCTTTATTAATTAACTAGGAACGTAGGAGACACAAAGCACATAACATGACGTTTAAGACCAGACACAGAGGCAGGGAATCACAGGACTTATAAACACTGGGGAAAACTAGATAATTAGGGGAAACACGGCTGGGGACAAATAAACTCATAATGAATAGACAGATGGAGACTAATGAACTAATAACGAAGACAGGAACATGAAGGACAAAATAAGGGCATGGAAACACCGGGAGCATGGAAAAACAAGACTCGGGGACACATGTCCGACAATTATTTAGTTTTAATATAATCGTTTTTTTATTTTTCATTTATTTTATCTTGTTGATTTATTTATCTTATGTTTAACTTGTTAATACTCTCAATCCCTTGCAACAGGTTGCTTGTTCTTACTCACTGTTAAAATCCAATTATCACTGTACCTTAACAGTATGTTTTCACATTTCAAATGTTATTTGCAAAATATTAATAAAAAAAACGCTATCGAAAAAGAAAAGAAAAGATAATTCCAATAGCACATGAATGCAGCACTTAATGCGAGCAGCGTCATACACAAAGGACAGAGCGTCACATTTTTTAAAGGGGAAGTTCATGCGTTAATGAGTAGCAAATGATTAAGTAGTTGCATTGATTACTTTTATGCCACTGATCAGGCTTTTATATGTAGTTTGGGGTAACAAAGGGTTTTATAGGTTTGACTGAAATAATAATGCCATAACTGACACTTTAAATCAATGTTTCAAGCAACAACAACACAACAATTGAACAAAAAACAGATAAAGACAAAAAGTAGCCATTGATAGTATCTAAACATGTATCCAAATCCAAATGTAATACAATAAATTGATGTGTGATTTATGTGTAAATTATGTGCAATGTCTTAGCTACTATGGATTGTTACATAGGGTTATACAGGCATTTAGTGGCAACACAATGATATTACAGATAATAAATTGTGCAAAATGCTTATCTTAAGTCAATTTACAAAAAATGCATACAGATTTGTGGAAATCAATCTGCACAAATTACTGTCATTGCTATGACAACCAATTTGAATGCTATATAATTTGTGGGGGAAATCAACCACCTCTGGCTCTGCACCCCTTTACCTAAATTCATTACTTCAGACTTATATGCCCTCTAGAAGCTTGCATTCTGCAAGTGAACATCACATTATTGTGCCATTCCAAAGAGGCACAAAATCACTTTCACTGACTTTTTCATTAACTGTTCCCATCTGGTGGAATGACCTCCCTAACTCAATCCGAGCAGCTGAATCCTTACCCATCTTCAAGAAACGGCTAAAAACACATCTCTTCCATCTTTATTTGACCTTCTAGTTCTAGCACTATCTAATCTAATTCTGTTTTATCTGTCTTCTTTTTATAAAAAGACACACACTTTTTTCTATTCTATATACTGGTTTCTTTAAAGTAATTATACTAAAACCCTAGGTTTCCTTTTTTCTATTCTATCTACTTGTTTCTTTAAAAAAAAAAAAAAACTTTCTACATATACTGCGTTAACTGTCTAACCGAGACTTGTCATTGCACTTGCATGTTGTTGCTCTATTGTGGGTTTTGATTGCTTCTGTTGTCCTCATTTGTAAGTCGCTTTGGATAAATAGTCTGCTAAATGACTAAAATGTAAATGTAAATGTCATGAAATCAAGGCATTTACGTTTTACACAAAACACCTGTCTTTTTTTAATTTACATCTCATTTACATTCATGCATCCAAATCTTTTTCCACACAAACTTGTTGTTATTCTGTTAACATCATATTTGATAATCAGATAACTGTCATTCCCCCTTCAGCACCAGATGATAAAAATAAAGAGAACGATCTGGATAACGAGTTCAGCGATAACGAGGATGAGATGACCGACTCGCAGAAGACCAATAAACTGTCGGACATTTATTCCACCACAGTCCCCAGCGTGGATTCGGCCATGGAGTCGTGGGACGGCTCGGGAATCGACGCCGGTTACAGCAGCCAAGGTGAGTTCACTCTTCTCACGACGGCACCAATATTCATTACATCTACTGACAGCCTCAGTGAAACATGACCTGATGCTCCTCCGAAGGTGCCTACACCCATCAGGCCGCTGGGATTGCGCTACACCCTCACGAGTGGCGTAACAGCAAGCAGAGGAACAGCACTCCTCCTCCGTCCTGCCGCAAAAACTACCCCTTCAGTGATGGAGGATTCAGTGAAGACGACTGGGACAAAGCTGCCGGGTGAGACAGGACGCTGTACACAAGCGTGATATACAGTCTGTAATGATGTTTTCAGTGTTGTTATTATAAAAATATATTTTAAAATAATTTTTGGTACTGAAATTAAGCTAAAGTTTTGTTTTGTTTTGGCCAATATATATTTTTTTAATTTTCTCCTATGTCAAAGTACTGTACTAAATCTACCAAAACTGTGAAAGCTAATTACGAAAAATGAATAAAAACTACACATAAAAATAGCTGGAACTTAAATACATATTTTTTATATTTGAATAAACATTGAGTAAATATGTATTTACATGTCTGCAGTGTTGGGGAAAGTTACTTTTAAAAGTAATGCATTACAATATTGCGTTACTCCCTAAAAAAGTAACTAATTACGTTACTTAGTTACTTTTTATGAAAAGTAATGCGTTATATTACTTTTGCGTTACTTTCGCGTTACTTTTTAAATATGAGCAGGGCTTGATTGTTTGTTTTTAATACAATAAGTTCTATTTATAGCAAATGTAAAAGCCCTTTCACACCAAAAAGTGTAAGAATAAACCTCAGCTGAAGGAAAAGTAAATCACGTCTGTACAGTAGAACGCAGAAAAAGAGGTTCAACACTCTTCAGCAATAAAAAAGAAAAAACAACGAAGCACAATTGTTAGTTTATCTAAAGTAATTTTTGCTTATTAATATGGTTGAACTGGATAATCGAATGTCAGCAGCAAACACATTGGTTAATAATAAATGGAATTAGATATATTTGTGTTGTTTAACATTTAATTATTGCAGGTTTGCTTCATATTCTGAGTTTGCATTTCACTGTTTTAATTAAATTTTGATGAATACTGAATCTGTTTTTTGTGAGTGGAGATGAATTAATGCACATTCACATTTAGTCTAGTTTAGAACTACAGTAAGATCATGTTCACACAGCGCATCAGTCAATAAATGGGGTTATTAATTAAAAAGTAACTCAAGTTACTTTTTTGAAAAAGTAACTCAGATATTTTCTAGTAAAAATAAAAAGTAATGCGTTACTTTACTAGTATACTTGAAAAAAGTAATATTAATTACGTAACTCGCGTTACTTGTAATGAGTTACCCCAACACTGCATGTCTGTATATTCTAGTCATATAAAGAAATTAAATAAATAAAATAAATATTTGGTGTTTAAAAAAAGGCTTTTTTTGTAAAATGCTTATTTATTTCCCTTCACACTAAATCAGTCTTATTTCTAAGTATTTTATTTAAAGCAGAATCAATTATCAGTGCATTCGATTTTCTTAATTACTCTTCCATCCTTTTACTCTGATTTAATATTTATATTTGTATTTCATTCATTCACCGGATTTTTAATTCATAACACATCTATGTATCACATCTCTGTCCCATAAAAAAATAACTGTATTTAATTGTTCTTTCATTTTATAGAAAATCATGTCTTAGTGATAGGAGGCAAGGAAATATAAAAATATATATGTAAATATATTAATAAAATCTTATTTAATGTCTGCACATTTTTTTTCATGACCACATATCTAATAATATATAGTATTTTGTATATGTTATTTGGATTTAATTTATTTTCCATTTATATTAAATTAGTCTTATTATTGTAGTCTTATTATTTTCAATAATTTTAGTATTTAGTTAAAACTACTGTATGTACAGTATATATATATATGCACATATACAAATACATACACACACTGTTAATTATGCTAATAACGCCTAATAATAATTCAGAATATTAATAAAAACTATAATAGAACATAAATAATCAAAACTTAACTCTAAGTGTTATAATTGACTCTGGTAACTTTTACAGTTTTACTCTCAAATATATTTTTTTTATGTCTCGCTTTCGACAACCTAGCAGTCTTTTAAAACATTTTAACAACCAATTATCAGTGCATTAGCAAGAACATTATACTTCCGTTTGAATAAAATGTTACATTATTTTTGTTTGAATTTATTATTCATAATTGATGCATGATGCACCACCACTCATGAGGGGAAGTTTTAATATAATAGAGTTCTTCAGGCCTTCAGTTTCTCTCACAGGATGCTCCTTTCCACCGAGCCCTGCGGTCTGTTTTAAAGTGCCAAGGCCAGAGAGCCGGATGTGTGTGCCAGCTGAAGTGCCTCATGCCTCATTGGCTCTAATGTGTGCGTCTGCCACAGATACAGCAGCCAGCCGCATGCCGACGGCCTCATGATGGAGCAGGAGGACAGTTTCTGGTGCCAGGCCCTGGAAGACCTGGAGACCTGCGGCCAGTCCGAGCTCCTGCGCGAGATCGAGGTAAACCGCTGTCATGATGAGAAAATCTTTAATCATCTCACGGATTAGATAGAAATGTGCAAATAAGAGAAATGATAGCGTTTCTCTGAAGAAAAAGGCTGATAGTTTGCACTTTGCAGTGTGTGTGATGATGATGATGTCAATATCAGTTATGTAGGAGTCATTTGATGCATTAAACACAATCACAATTTAAAAATCATGAATTAATGTGTTAATGGACCTTTTCTATAAATATTTTATGTTTAAATATAAATTATTTATGTTTAAACATTTTAATATACAGATAACAAATAAAGTAAAATAGCAAAGAATAGTTGTATAAATGTGCATTAAATATTAAATAAAAATAAATTGACAATTTTAGATAGTTGTGGCATCACCACAGTCTGTGAAAAGTCTGGAAAAATTATGAAATCAAAAACGGAGATGTAAATATTTTGGAATAAAAACAAACAAACCAAATTAAATGTAAATATTCAATGAAAAACTTCAAGCGTTCAAATATTTCGAAATTATTTCATATTTTTGTTTAAGTTACAGTGCTAAAATTCTGAAGAAATAAAGCTAAATAGAACTATTTCAAAGTAACTAAAACTAACAAAATGACAAAGCTGATAACAAAATTACTAATAATGAAACTAAAATTAAAATGAAGTATAACAAATTAAAATATATACATTTTTATATAAATATTTTAATGTATGTTTTATATACATTGTTGTCTACAGCTAGTCAAATAAATTATATTTGAAATATTAGTATTTAAAATGGCAGAACTTTTAGTAAAATTTATATTTTTTTCCATTCATGCTAAACAATCTCATTTATGTTTAAACAATTTAATTAGGAAAACAGACTGTTAATTATTATGTTTTAAATCCTTCTCAATTTTACTACTACTACTACTAATAATAATAATAATAATAATGCATTCCTGCTGGTAGAACATTCCACAATTGTGGAGCTGAGACAGAGAAAGCTATTCGACCCATTATATATCTCCAAATTATTCATTTTAAATGAAGAAAAATAAAAAGTGTATAAAATTGTTATAAGTAATCAGTCAATAACAGTATTTTTCTACGTTTTATAGAAAAGCCATGTTGTGTTTGCTTATAGGTAGGACAAATTTGAAAACACTTTATATATATATATATTATATATATATATTATTTAACTTGAGATGCTGTATTATTTGTCTTTAAATGTGTTAAAGAAAATAATAAACAAAGTAATGATACAATTAAAAGACACATGCTTAATAGAATGCCTCAAAACCTCTTTGGAGTTCAGCAGTTGACCCATGCTGTACAGTCCCAGTAAATTATGTCAGATTGTGGTAGTGTGCCGCGTCCTCGAAAACCAAGTGCTCAAATCTGGCCTGCAAGATGAGGAATTGTTCCGTGAAAGTACAGCACAGTTTTTGGCCTGTGTTTGTACCTCTACTTTATTTACATAATTCTTGTAGTGAATTCCCTTTTTTTTAAGTTCACCAATCACTACACTCCTGTCACCACAAAATCCCACAAAGATTCTGCGTACTGACCGATGGCTCATTTCACGCCTGCTTGCTCAAAACAATGAGCTCTGTTCTCACACAACCAAACGATGAGGGTTACGAAAGCATGGGGAAGTGTTTTTATCAGATGTTTGATGACACTGGCTAGCGAGGTCAGCCATGGATGACATGTTTCTTCATTGTTACTTGACTTTCTGTTTTCCGTGGAACACAAAAGGAGATGTTTTGTCCTGTCCTGGCACTCTTTTCAGTAGTGCATGGCAGTATTATTGTAGTGAATCAAGTTTTCTGAAGCTGCATGGCAGCTTTGTGTGTGCAACATACTGAAATTTAAATATAATTTGCATTCACATTTATTCAGGTTTGCAGTGGTTAGGTAAGTCATTCCAGGTTTCATGTCAGTGATATCAAATGTATTCCGTTAAACAGTTAACAGTTCAATGTGAAATTATGAATAAATATAATATATAAATATAAATAAAAACCCCAATACATATACAATGTTAGTAACTTGAATTGTGCTGTCACACTCTGCAAAAAGATTCCATAAAAAAAATTACAAATAAGGTGACACTTTATTTTTCGGTGTCCTTGTTACACGTTGCATGCATTTACTATTATAATAACAATAAATTATGCATAGTTGTATGCAAGTAAGCCCAAGCCAAACCCTCATCCTGACCCTATAGTAAGTACATGTAGTTAATTAATATTACTCAGTTATTAACTTTTATAATTACACTGTAACAGGGACACAATATTAATTGTAACCAAAAAAATAAATAAGTAAATAAATGGAAATGTAAAATTACGAAATAAAACTGAAATAAAAAAATATATTAATATTAGATGAAAATCTTACACTTATAATTATTTGAGTTAGTTGCCAAAGCAAAATTTCATATTTTCATTGAAGTCATAATTTCCTTGAAGTACTAAAATTCTGAAAAATGAACGCTAACTAGAAATATTTACAAAACAACTAAAACTAATAAAAAATTGCAATGCACATAAAATGACTAAACATAAGCTAAATTATAATTTTTATATAAATATTTTAAAGTATTTGTACGTTTATAGCCATATCAATTCTATTTAAAATATTTGGTATTTAAAATTGCAGAACTTTTTGGAAAAATTGTATGGAAAAGAGCAGCCAGGACATTCTTCACAATGTCTCTTTTTGTGCTGTACAGAATAAAGTCAGTCATACAGGCTTGGGACGACATTAACACTATGTTAAAGATGCCATAGAATGAAAAACTGTATTCACCTTGGCATAGTTAAATAATAACAGTTCTGTACATGGAAATTACATACAGTGAGCCTCAGACACCATAGTTTCCTCCTTATGTTGTGATTAAAAAAGACCACTGAAAAACAGGCGAATCAGAAGAGAAGTAGTCGGGATCACTACACCCCATCATTACATAAACCCGCCCTTGTTCTAGGCAAGCACCAGCTGAACCATCAGAAGTTCTGCAGGTGTTGTAAATAAACAAGCGCGGACAACAGGGATGTGAAGTGCAGGGATGGGTTGGTGTCTTTATTCAGAAAGGCACGGAAAGCAAATAATGCGGTCTAATAAAATAACGCGAGCCATTAAAGGGACATGGTTAGCTCCTTTGCTAGCTGTAGCCTGTTACAGTACTTACCACATTAACAGAGTAAGGAGAGATGAGGGCGGATGATTTACAGATCCTGAGCACCACTGACAAGCATCTGATCTTGTGAAATGTGTGGTAAGTACTGTTGTTCCATAATATAAACATAGTTTGTGCATCACGTCTCTTGAAAGTGAAACTATAACACGATCGACTGATCGTTCAAAAGCAGTTTCAATGCCTTGTGTATTAATAATGGATCCCTGATGCCTGCGTTTTATATACAGTATAATTACCCGACAATATAACTGCGAGAGAAAGTATTTAAATATATATATTCTCCTCCCTGTGTTTCCTTCTTGCTGATGTGTGGCACTGTGAAACAGCCAATCAGAGCAGAGCCAATTATTATTCATGACCCTTCCAAATAAGCCAATAACAGACCGTTTCATTCTAGGGAGAAATCCTAGGGTTGTAAATGGACATGTAAAATAATTTCTGGAGATGTTTTGCCCTTACCTAAGCCACATACCTTCTATGTAGATATGAGATAACAATTTAAAATACCGTATCAATGCATTCTATGGCACCTTTAAAAGATTACTGGAGTACGTTTGACAAGAAAAACACAATTTTAGTCTTTCTACTTAAAAATGTAGTTCAATTCCATGTGTTATGCCATTTCTTTGTATTTGTGAAATTTACAAGCAATTTCTAAATGAAAGCAGTTTATACACATTTTTCAGTGAAGGTGAACTCTTAATATATTCTACATTTCTATTTTAAATTGTATTAAACTTTCAGTAGTTTTTGTCATTTGTAGTATTTTGAAGTTTGTACAGTTTTCCATTTATTGTTATTATTATTTTATTTATTTAAATGTTTTGTTGTCAGTTTCAGTTTAGATCTGAGCTTTTTGATGAATACTACCAAAATTTCCCACAGAAAATGCTTTTACACACACACACACACACACACACACACACACACACACACACACACACACACACACACACACACACACACACACACACACACACACACACACACACACACACAAAAAAAGTTTTGCAATGCTGGGAGGACAAAGGCAAGATAAGGTTGATCCAAAGGGAGTATAAAGTTTAATAACTAAAAGTAAAACAAACACGGGCCAATCAGGAAATGCGTAAGCTCAGATTAACGAGGCCTATGATCAACCAGTTCCAAAAAGAAACACAAAACTTCTGCTAATTCGAAGAAGAGAAGTTGACATCACAGGCGTTTTAATATACAGTAGGTTTATGAGAGATTGACAAGCAATATTTAAAAGGCCAGTCATTTTGGAATGGGAACAATAAATTATATAAACAATGTTCAGCACAGCACAAAGGTTAAGATAATTGCTGCTCTGTTGTTTCTGAGAGACTTTACAGAGGTATCTGTTGTATTTATGTTCCCAAAATCACTTATTACTGTAAGTGCAAGCCAGCACAAATCTTAAATTATGTCATGAAGGCTTTCCAAGTAATCTGCAATTTCTTGTATGCTAACTGTGTTTTGAAAGTAATTTCATAAGCGTAGATTCACACTGATCCTGTGTGTCTTGGATTGAGTTAGTAAAACCTATTGAATTACATCTTCAAAGAGTCTCAAATGCCGGAACTCAATTAACACACATTTCAGTCGCAGCTCATTGGACATAAATGGATCTGGAGCTCATTAAAGTTAAACGAGGATGGGCTTCACGTCCTCTGGTTAATAGGGTTTTATTAAATGAGACAATTGCTTAATGAGAGCCTAATCAGAGGCTCCCTGTTAACAGCGTGGCCTAAAGGCCCTTTCAAATGACAAGAGTTCAACGCACTGGGGAATGATGGCTTGTGAAAGCACGAATCAATGTTTGTGGTTGTGTTCCACCCGTAGGCATCGATAATGACCGGCAGTGCCCTGAGTTTGGGTGTAGAGGGTGGAAAGGCCCATGGTGAGACGGTCAACCAACATCACCTCAGCCCTCTGAGAAAAGCCCCGCATCTCCTCAACGAAACCAAGAACAAAAGCACACTCCGTATGTCTGAGAAGACCTGGGAGTCACGGAGGATCAAAGAAGAGATCCAGGACATCCTGTCGCCCACACCGTTTGAGCTGCACAAGGTGGGCAAACTCATAGCATGAGTTGAACACACAGTTTAACAGTATGTGGATTCAAGTGTTAGTCAGCATGGTTGGTATTAATAACCACTGGGAGTATTAATCTTCTCTGAAAATGTCCCTGGAAAAAGACAGGGAGATGCATATTTCACTCCTCATTGGTTAAAACTGTAGGTGCTTTTTGTGTGGTTTAGCATGAAATTGTGTTTTTCAAACTCAAGAGTGTTAGTTTTAGCTGTAGATGCTTCATGAAGTTCATGCAAAACCAATAAATTATGATATGCACAGATCTGTCACATTTACATGACCATGGTTTATTTCCAAGAAAACTGATATGTCAGGGGAGTTGCTTTGAAGATTTTGTTTAGCTTTGCTTTGTTTATTTCAGAGGACAACTGACATCTCCTTGCTTTGATTTTAGTATTTTGTTTGTTTTTGCTGTGGAGGTTTCCCTCTTAGTTGTGTTTTTGCTCAATATTTATTTTCTTGTTTTGCTTTGTTTATTTCAGATGGCAACAGCTTTTGATTTTCTTTCTTTGGAGTTTTTTTTACTTCGCTTGTAACGAGATTCCACTGAAGGCAAGCGTAGTGAGAACCCAAGTGCAGTTAATTTACAGGGTGATCAAAATAGAAATATAATCCATTCAAAACATATATTTTACTCGACTTGATTTGACTAGGCATCGACTAACCAGACTCACCGACAGCAGGTTACAACATCAATACACGACCAGTAACAAAGTCAACAACATGGCTACTTATAACAAACAAGACTGGACACATGACAAAAAACAACCAATCAGAACATGACGCAATGAATAAGAGAACCAATCAGAATGTGACACAAGGAAACCAATAGCATGAAAACATGAGGGCAAGGGAATCATGAAACAAACAGGAACTGTGACTAAACTTCAAAATAAAAGACATGAAAACAAGAAAATGAAACAGAACCTCAAAACCCCATGTTACTTTGCTTCATTTTATGCTTTGCTTTTTGTTTTGCTTTGCATTATTATTTTATTTATTTTTTTTGCTTTGGTTTTTGTTTTGCTTTAATTATATTGGGAAAAAAAACAAAAAGTCCAAGGAGTTGCTTTAACAATTTTGTTTTGGAGTTTTCTTTATAGTTTAGTTTTGGTTTTGTTTATTTAATTGATTTGTTGCTTTAGTTGGTTTTTGCTTTTCATTGATTTGCTTATTTTTTTGTCCTGTTTTTATCATATTTGTTTTGTTTAGTGTATGCAAATAAATAACAGCATACAGTTTTGGAAAATCATCTTTGAAATAAGATGAATTTACTTGAAAAAATATTGCATAAGATATTAAGAATATAATATTTAGCATATTTGTTTCTCATGAATTTTTTTTGCTGGAGAACATGACAAAAAAATTAAAAAATATTTATTTAATTTCATTTTTAATTTAAGATAGATATATAGTTTATATATATATATAGTTTAAGGACTTATTTTTATGTGAACTATTCTTTAAGACTTCAACATCATCTGCTGAACCTATTTAGAATAAATAAGCTCATGGTTGAAAAGTAAAAAATAAAATTCTGTTACACGATTACAGGTGACTGTGATGAAAGACCCAGAGAGTGATGACTTTGGATTCAGTGTATCGGACGGTTTCTTGGAAAAGGGTGTTTACGTGAACATGATCAGACCTGAAGGTCCAGCGGACCGTTCTGGACTCAAACCGTACGACAGAATCCTTCAGGTGCCTCTTCTCAGATCACCACACGCTGGTTTCCCAGCATCCCCTCCCTTTCCCCAGCTATATGATCTGCCCAGCTCGGTTAAATATAAACTCACTCTGAGAGGGACAGAATGAGGTATGAGAGCGTCAGTAGGCCTTTGAATCTGGGAGGACATGTCAAGTTAAAACGTGATTTTACTGCTGCATGTGTGTGGCTACACAACACTTGTGGTCAAATCTTAGTGAGTGTCCCCCTCTCTCTAATCTGCCACTCTTCACTGGCTGTGTAAATTATTAAATCTGTGTAAAGATTATACTTAACTGCTGTGTTAACCACAGTTGCAACCATAGTTGTAGGTGCTTGCTTTATGGTGTCTGGTTTTGCATGTTTGTTTTCAGATTTAATAATGGGTTGAAAATTTCAGAACAAACTGGTTCAGATTAAGCCCTAATAAAGTTGAAGTTACATTAACATTAGTATGATAAATTATTTTACAGCTGCAAACATTTGACCAAAATTGCAAAAAAAAGATTAAATCATAAATAAAATTCAGTAGAACATTGAAACCATAAAGTCAGTATTTTAGAAGAAGAAAAAAATTCATTCAAAATGTTTTGTCATTAAATTCTCATTTGTTAATACTGTAGGTGCTTTTTACAAACGTATAGACGTGTTTTCCTCTAAAGATACTTTATGCAGTTTTATTTAAAAAAAGTAAAAACCAAGAAGTTATAATGCTCATGGTTTAATGTTTATTTTTTTATTTGTTTGCTTGCTTGCTTTTTGTTTGTAATTCTTTGCATTATTTAATAAAAAGTTTAGTTTAAAATATTTTGTCCTAAAAATCACCAAATTCTGTTGATTAGCATATGCTAATGTACACGTTATTTATACACTATAGTATTCATTCATATTTTTTATTTCTGTCTATTTTTATTTTCATTTTAGTATTAGTGATTGTTATGTGCTTTTGTCATTTTTAAATATATTTCCTTTTTAGCTTGATTTTTATTCCAGTTTCTAGTTTTACTATTTTTTTTTTTTTACTTTATTTCAATTAGTTGTTAGGAGAATTCAAATGCAATGTTTAGACTCTTATACTAAACAATGCTAAACAAAGGAGGCCCTATAAAGATGTTGTCATTAATAATTATGTAATTAATCTTAAAGTTTTCTACTGAATTTGATGTCTAAATGTTGAAATATTTTCACGGCAGGTGAACCACGTGCGGACACGAGATTTTGACTGCTGCTTAGCTGTGCCCCTCATCACAGAGGCCGGAGACAAACTTGAGCTGGTGATTAGCCGAAACCCATTAACGCAGCCGGGTGTCACCCTGCCCCACGACTGCCATCCACACTTCAACTCCATAGGCCATTCCCGCGAGCACCAGACCAGCACGCTGGACCTGTGACCACTGAGTAACTCAGACTATGACCACACCGGACCATTTGTTGCAACAGACTATCAGAAGTAATCGTGAAAACTGTACAACAAAAGATTTGAGCCAGTTTACACTACAATCCTCGAAAGGATCTGCACCAGTTTGTTAAAAACGGAACAAAACTAAAAATATTGGGCTACAATGCATACAATGCACCAATATGGACTTCACCATCAAAACATTTTTTTTTCTTTACTGTGGAGCCTAGCACATGAAAGGGGGGGGGGGGGGGGGGGGTATTAAAATAATGGCCACAAAATAATAATTAATTCTCACAACTTCAAAATTTTCCTAGTTTTCGTAAATCATGAACACATTGTACTGATTCGTTCCATCATTTCCGTAAAACATGGTCACATTGTACTGATTTTTTTCCCTTTTTAAATTGTGGCCGCATTGTTCTGATTTGTTTCCTCGTTTTAGTAAATTATTGCCACGTTGTACTGGTTCGTTCCCTTGTTTTAGTAAATCGTAGTCACATTGTACTGATTCGTTCCCTTGTTTTAGTAAATCGTAGTCACATTGTACTGATTCGTTCCCTTGTTTTAGTAAATCGTAGTCACATTGTACTGATTCGTTCCCTTGTTTTAGTAAATCGTAGTCACGTTGTACTGATTCGTTCCCTCGTTTCTGTAAATCATACTCTCGTTGTACTGATTCGTTCCTTTGTTATAGTAAGTTGTGGCCACGTTGTGCTATTTATTTCCCTCATTTTAGTAAATCATGGCCATGGCATACTGATTTGTTCCCTTGTATAAGTTAACCGTGGTTATGTTCTAGTGATTCGTTTCCTTGTTTTTCAAAACCATGGTCACATAGTACTGATTCATTTTCTTGTTTTAGTAAGTCATGGCTACATTGTACTGATTTATTCCCTAATTGTAGTCAATCGTGGCCACCATGTACCAATTTTTTCCTTCATTTTAGTAAACCATGGCCACGTACTACTAATTCATTCCCTTGTTTTGGTAAACCATGGTCTAAGCGAAGGTATGAATTAGTATAACGTGACTGTATTCAGCTAAAACAAGGGACATTTAATTTCATTCTTAATTTGTGGCCAAGATATAGATCCCTTACAGTTGTTTATTTTATTTTCAGTTTTTTTTTTTTTGTCTTAGTTTATTGTAATTATTTTGTAAAAAAAAAAAAAAAATCAGGTACAAACATACTGTGTCCAAATGTTTACAACAAACAAAAAATAATTCTGCTTTTGAAGTAGATCGCCATTAGACGTAGTTTTTACTTTCAAAACAAACTACAAATTAAGCTTTATTTTTGTTTTAGTCCTGGATGAGTCACTACAAGAATATCTAAAGGCACACATTGTCATTTCTCAGAAACAAATATACTATGACTATAAACGGACAAAACACCGCCATTCTTTGTTCCCTAAACGCATAAACATGATAGACTTCCTACAAATAAACTTAAATTTGCCTCTGTGTCAGACATAAACATACACACAAGCGCATCAGGCGCAAATTCAAATAATTTTTCAAATATGGTTATCAATAACTATAAACCAACATTTGATCCCAAACTAGTTGGCCTCTACTGAGTGATGGCTTAATTTTGGCAACATTTAAAAACAGGGTTGAATTAATTGCAACCTGGGCCCGTATTAAAGATTCTAGATCCTCTCAGAGAGCTCCTAATTTAGCTTAAAAATTTCTAGCTAAGCTTACTTAAATGAATTGACCTCTGAGAGTGAGAGTCAGACATAAAGGCCATAAGACACACAAGCGCTTCACTCTCTCTCGTCTCTCTCTCTCTCTCTCTCTCTCTCTCTCTCTCTCTCTCTCTCTCTCTCTCGCGCGCACACACACACATTATATTCTTTATTTTTTATTTACCATGCTGTCATACTTAACGTATTTTATAGGAAATGAACAGCGACACAATAAGGTTCTGAAAGTGCTGTAACAGAACCAAATCATCACTGCTGCATAGTTGCATTTTTCCAGTTGCCAAATATGTTAATGTAATTAATGTAGTGATTACGTCCATTTCTGGTGCTATGGCATTTCTGCGCAGTGTCAGGGATGTTAACATGTCTTTAATAAGATCTGTCACAATGATCCCTGCACGATCTAATGTGCAGCGTCTTATTAACTCACTGTCATACATTGTGTGCAACACATTTCTTCTCCCTCTTCATGTTTCATCCATTTTCTCCACTGCTAAAGAACTCTTAAGCCTCTTAAAAGCCCTCGTCCTACTCCTAAGACCTCTTTTAAGGGTTAAGATGCTTTCTGAATTACTTTTTTCTTTACTAGGATCTTTTCTTTAAATTTAAGAGGAAACACTCACATTTCTAAGAATTTTCTTAGAATGTTGTTACTAGGAGCAACTCTTAGCACTAAGATGTTTCATGAATACGGGCCCTGATATACAATTGTTAGAAAATAAAACAAGAAAATTAGTCTGAAACTAATAATCAACATTTTTTGAAGGAAAGTTACTTATTGTGTGTATTTTTACCCTATTTGTGCAAAGTGCATTTGCTCAAGATACTTTCATGAGAAATAAGAATGTGTGATAGTAACAAGCACACACTTACTTTGTGACACTTTTTAGTTAGCAGTAGGTACTTCCATTACCTACACCCTCAAACGGCCACATGTACTCTCATGCGGCAATAAAATGGAGGTCTGACGAGTCCTGACTTCATTGACATGTCATTGACGCCTTGAAAAGCTTATCGTAGTAAGTACTGTGGTTGCCCTACCTTTTCTCTCCACATACCTCTCTTGATCTTTTAACACCAAACTCCTGCCGCAATGTAGCATTCGCTCCAGTCCCCACAAACGGCCAGGCTTCAAGGGCACGTTCTTTTACGGTAGACTGTTGCCCGGCTGCCATTTGCCACCACTGGCCAAATATTACAAATGTTTCTGCCACAGGCCATTTCAGACATATCAGTTCAGGAGCGTTTTCAAAGCCGTCACATCGTGTTCCGCACTTGTGGGGCCCCAAGGCTTCACAAAGGTCCCGTGTCTGTTAACCTCCACTAAACATTTATCTAGTGTTTCACAAATGTGAGATTTATGGTCTCCATTGGGCCATAGTAGAATATCTCTTCTGAGGACATTTAGTATCATCTGTTGTTTTGCGTGTTTTGATCACGGAATATTCTACTGCTATGAGAACCGTTTCACACCACAAGACAATTCTTTTGTGTAACATTTGACGTGAACAACTGGTTAAAGCGGTAAAAGTAAACTTGTTTGAAGGTGTGTCTGATCTCTTTGTGTGTGTTTGTGGGCTTGAGATGTATGGAATCTGATGTCTTTGAAGTTTCTCGAAAACCACCGTTAGGATGCCTCCTGACTAGGTTTGGGAATCAATAACCGTTTTTATTCTAGGAACGGTTTCCTTTTTTTATTATTATGATTTTATTTTATATTTTTGTTGCATATGTAAAGGGAACATTGTGTTCTAAATACTATTAAAACTTATTTAATTGGGTTTCTCGAAAACCACTGTTAAGACACTTCCTGAGTAGATTTGCGGATCAAGAAGCGTTTTTATTCCAGAAAATGGTTCCATTTTTTTGCATGGGAACAATGTGTTCTAAATATTCGTAAAAAAAATGTCTTTAATTGGGTTATGATTCCAATATACATATTTGGGACAGACCCTACACAGTATTTTTATCCTGGATGAAGAAATTTATATTTTTTCTAATCCAATTTATTAACTGAAGGAATAGTTCATCCAAATTCAGTCATTATTTACTTTACCAAAATTATAAAAAAAAATGTTTGCGCAAATCTATCATATGTGCTTTTTGCAACTTGATGGACAAGGTCACTATGAACTGTTGTTGTATGAAAATGAGCGGCATTAACTTTTGTTTTTGTTGCAGAGAATAAATGACACCATCTATTATTAAAAAATAAAGGTTCCAAAGGAGGGGGATTCACAGTGATGCCATAGAAGAATAATTTTTGGTTCCACAAAACAACCAGTTCTTAAAATAATTTTTTTTTCTCAGTGTTCATTTTTTTTTTTCAAAGAACATTTTTCCACTGCAAAGACTTTTATGGAATGGAACATTTTCATGTATGTTACAGTTTCCTTATGGATTCATCAATGTTAATAAAGAACCTTTATTTTTAAGAGTGTAAGATTCATTTTGCGAAATGAAATGAAATGTTAAGTACTCCTTAAAACACTAAAACGATACCGAAATGGACTGATGAAAGCTATTGTATACAGGTGCATCTCAATAAATTATAATGTTATGGAAAAGTTCATTATTTCAGCAATTCAACTCAAATTGTGAAACTCATGTATTAAATAAATTAAATGCACACAGATTGAAGTAATTTGTCTTTGGTTCTTTAAACTGTGATGATTTTGGCTCACATTTAACAAAAACCCACCAATTCTCAACAAATTAGAATACTTAAGTATTAAACTTTTAGTGAATTGTTGGCCTTCTGGAAAGTATGTTTATTTACTGTATATGTACTCAATACTTGGTAGGGGCTCCTTTTGCTTTAATTACTGCCTCAATTCGGCGTGGCATGGAGGTGATCAGTTTGTGGCACTGCTGAGGTGGTATGGAAGCTCAGGTTTCTTTGACAATGGACTTCAGTTCATCTGAATTTTTTGGTCTCTTGTTTCTCATTTTCCTCTTGACAATACCCCATAGATTCTCTCTGGGCTTCAGGTCTGGTGAGTTTGCTGGCCAGTCAAGCACACCAACACCATGGTCATTTAACCAACTTTTGGTGCTTTTGGCAGTGTGGGCA
The DNA here is from genome assembly GCA_027422405.1 of Ptychobarbus kaznakovi. Taxonomy (NCBI): domain Eukaryota; kingdom Metazoa; phylum Chordata; class Actinopteri; order Cypriniformes; family Cyprinidae; genus Ptychobarbus; species Ptychobarbus kaznakovi. The sequence continues at coordinate 338,503 of CM049815.1, forward strand.
GGTGCCAAATCCTGCTGGAAAATGAAACCAGCATCTTTAAAAAAGCTGGTCAGCAGAAGGAAGCATGAAGTGCTCCAAACTTTCTTGGTAAACGGGTGCAGTGACGTTGGTTTTCAAAAAACACAATGGATCAACACAAGCAGATGACATTGCACCCCAAATCATCACAGACTGTGGAAACTTAACACTGGACTTCAAGCAACTTGGACTATGAGCTTCTCCACCCTTCCTCCAGACTCTAGGACCTTGGTTTCCAAATGAAATAAAAAAAACTTGCTCTCATCTGAAAAGAGGACTTTGGACCGCCGGGCAACAGTCCAGTTATTCTTCTCCTGAGCCCAGGTAAGACGCCTCTGACGACAACTGTAGCCAAATTCCTTGACACGTCTGTGTGTGGTGGCTCTTGATGCCTTGACTCCAGCCTCAGTCAATTCCTTGTGAAGTTCACCCAAATTCTTGAATCGATTTTGCTTGACAATCCTCATAAGGCTGCTTTCTCTCGGTTGGTTGTGCATCTCTTTCTTCCACACTTTTTCCTTCCACTCAACTTTCTGTTAACATGCTTGGTTACAGCACTCTGTGAACAGCCAGCTTCTTTGGCAATGAATGTTTGTGGCTTACTCTCCGTGTGAAGGGTGTCAATGATTGTCTTCTGGACAACTGTCAGATCAGCAGTCTTCCCTATGATTGTGTAGCCTAGTGAACCAAACTGAGAGACCATTTTGAAGGCTCAGGAAACCTTTGCAGGTGTTTTGAGTTGATTAGCTGATTTGTGTCACCATATTCTAATTTGTTGAGAAAGTGAATTGGTGGGTTTTTGTTAAATGTGAGCCAAAATCATCACAATTAAAAGAACCAAAGCCTTAAACTACTTCAGTCTGTGTGCATTGAATTTATTTAATACATGGATTTCACAATTTGATTTGAATTACTGAATAAATGAACTTTTCCACGACATTCTAATTTATTGAGATGCACCTGTATTTGTCTCTTTATAGGTTGCAGACTTAAAAATGTTTCTTGGTTCACCTAATAACCATAAGCAATGCCCAGCTCAACTATATCCTGTTTCCCCCTCATTCAGGACTTCCTCCCTTGTGTGATTCAAGCTGTTTTCCCACACTTAAAAGTCAGATTTTGGGGGTTATTTCTCCTTCAGTGTGGTCCTGTCCACACCAAAACACTTATACCCTGTAATTATTTGTGGATTAGTTAAATGTATTTCCTTACCCTGCAGTCTTTGCTACATGTTGGAAGCACAAGCAATCTATTTGCTGTAAAGTAGAAAGCACTCATTGTTCTACAAGACTTTGTTGAACAATCAGAGTCTCTGTTCAGGCCAATCGCATTAGGAGTCTACCCAGGGCTTGCTCCTAGGCCCCTTTAAGTTTTTTTTTTCTCCCCACTACCTTCCTGTCAGTTGCATAATTCTACTAACTGCCTCCAAAAGCGGACTACAAAAAAATATTATTTCATTTTGAGTCTACCTTGTGGTAGACCACATTTTGTCTGCAGGTCATCACTTTGCAGACAAGTAAGCGAAGCCTCAAAGAAGGGACAGTGTAATTCCGGAGATATTTAACCATGGTATTGTTCAGTGTAAGTATTTTAACATGTTGTATGCACTATTCCAGGAGGAATGACAATGGGGTTCCTTTTATACGTGCAATATTGAGACCAGAGAAGGCTTTTAAAGGATTTTACATAAGCTTTATAATGCTCCAAATGGGTTCCTCCCTATGCATTTTGCATTCCTGATTAATGTATGCATTGATATGAATGTGTATTTTTGAATGTGTAATATGAAAGTTATATTCTCTGTACAGTATTTTTGTATGAACTCCAAACCGTGCTGTTTCCACAGCGTATTTGAAGCACAAGGGAGAAAGAGAACCATTCTGGTTTGGCTAGACTGGTTTGGTGTTGAGAGAGACCCATTCCTAATCAATACGGGAATGTGCTAATAATATCCTTTACCAAAAACAACTGAATAAAAGAGGTAAAATGCACCACTCTGAGTCAAATTCAGTGTGTCTGAGCAATTTAAATGGAAAGTATGTGTGGCCACCGATTCATAAACTTCTAAAAACACTCTAGTGTAAAATGATGCATTCAATTTCACTTAAGTGAACACGCAATTTTTATATATATAAAAAATCATAAAACCATTGTTGCAGAAATTGTTTCTTGCAACATTGTAAGAATGCTTTTGCAAAAAAAAAACAACATTCATGACAATTTTCTTCGGCTTAGGCTCATGCAAACAAGTTTTTATCCTTTTGTTCCAAGTTCGATATCAAGGGCTTTCTAATTTTTTTAAGCAAAGGCTGCATGTGAAGGAGTAATGACATCTAATGAGATCAGAAGCCTGCTGAATCAGCACTGTGCCCTTGCAAAAGTTGCTCTGAAATTAGTAAATAAGTCTTTGAAAGACTTTCAATAGGAAGACAAAGGTTTCACCTGTCACATACTGCAGGCGTCAGACTTTACGGTGAAGTTATCATTTCCAAGTAGCGCAGAGGTAAGCCGAGTTAAAATGCATTGTGCTCTCTCTCACCTGACCTGATGTAACCCCTGTGTCTCAGTGGGTGATTTACTGGTGACATTATTCTATTGGCGAGTTAAGTTGCCAGTGCTTTTAAGATGCTGTTCTGTTTTATCCTTTTCTTCTCTAAACATGCTTTTCAACACCTGAGAAACAGAGAGAGCTATTTTTGAAAGTGGATTGTGGGTGTTGAGCTGTATAACACCGAGAGCAGCATGCTGTTGCTATGGCGATGTCCTCATGTGTTGACAACATAACTTAAGTTCATGGGTGTTGCTGTGGTTCCAGGTGAAAATAAGCCTTCTGACTTTTGTATTGACTTCCGTTACGCATATATGATTTTGTTGTAAGAAATATAGATGTTTGTTTATAGGTTAAAGAAAACATTCCACATGTTATATTGACATATTTGATGGATGAATGGGTGGATGGATGTAGACAGATATATATAGATAGGTAAGTTCAGTCCTGGAGAGCTGATGTCCTGCAGAGTTCAGCGCCAACCCTGGAAAATACAATCATAACAATAATACAAATATTAAAAGAAATTCACGTGCCTACAGCCTTAGTGATCTTGAATAACTCGATGAGCTTGTTCAGGTGTATTTGATTAGGGTTGGAGATGAACTCTGCAGGATGGATGGATGGATGGAAATAGACAGATATAGATGGATGAGTGGATGGATGGATGGATGGATGGATGGATGGATGGATGGATGGATGGAGGATGGAGGATGGATGGATGGATGGATGGATGGATGGAAATAGACAGATATAGATAGGTGGATGGATGGGTGGGTGGATGGATGGATGGAAATGGATGGATGGATGGATGGAAGGAAATAGACAGATATAGATGGATGAATGGATGGATGGATGGATGGAAATAGATAGATGGATGGATGGGTGGGTGGATGGATGGATAGATAGATATGACAGAGATAGATGGATTGATGGGTGGGTGGGTGGATGAATAGACATATAGATGGATTGATGGGTGGGTGGATGGATAGATGGATGGGTGGATGGATAGATAGATATGACAGAGATAGATGGATGGATGGATGGAAATAGAGCGATATAGATGGATGGATTGATATAAATGGCAGACAGACAGATAGATGGAAATAGACAGATGTGAATGGATGGATGGAAATAGACATATGTGAATGGATGGATGGAAATAGACAAATATGGATGGATGGAAATAGACAGATGTGGATGGATGGATGGAAATAGACAGATGTGGATGGATGGATGGAAATAGACAGATGTGGATGGATGGATGGAAATAGACAGATGTGGATGGACGGATGGAAATAGACAGATGTGGATGGATGGATGGAAATAGACAAATATGGATGGATGGATAGAAAGAAAGAAATGATAGAGATAGATAGATGGCTTGTTTATTTTGGCTAATTGGAGGCAGATCCTGAGGAATGTGAATGTAGCTCTGCAGTGATTCTCTCTGCAGTGTTTTTACCAAATATAGTTCGAGCGTCACTGTGGCAGATGAGTTTGACTGTGGATGTAGATGTTTTGCCATTTTTACAGGTTTGTCACAGGGTGCTAATCCTGTTTAACATGATGAAAAAGAGTCGCTTTAGATGGATTATTAGAGTCATGAGGGGAAACTATTAAAATGATGCCATTCAGAGAAGCCCAGATGAATCTGATTTTGTCGTCTTGAGATCATTTGTTCCTCTAAGAACAAACAGTACCCTAACAATTAATCATTCCTTCCATCCACCAGCAGTATGCCTATGCACTGCGTTTATTTTTATTGGTAGGTTATGGTAAGCACTAAGCAGCCAAAAATTCAATATTTACCATAGTGAAAGATGCTGAAGTCAGGAGAAAAACACATGGAGAGTTTATACTCTGAATTTTAGTCAAACAAGGCACTAACTTGTTTTATATAACTAAACAAAACCAAACACTGAAGAAATAGTTACAATGGTGTAAAACTATTTCACAAATTCTGAATGTCAAAATGTTCACCACAATCAGAAGGGTTTTTAAAAGATATATGTTTATTAAGAGATAAAAACTTTTTTTTTCATTTTTCTTTTTCTCTTTTTTTTGGGGGGAGGGGGGGTACTGTAAATTGTTTTATCGATACACTTGCTTTTTACACATATCCTCGAAATAAAAAAATTAAACATTTCTAATCCTTACTTTAAAGGTTCTCTCTTGCATTTATAAACACTGCCCCCTTTAGCTGTTCTTCAAAACTGGAAGGGTTGTAAGAGATGCACAACAGCGGGAAACCAGTTTTCTGTTGTTAAACACACCCTGAGGCTGCACATTAATCTCTGCCTTGCTAAACATTTGTGCCTCTTTCAACATTAACATTTATATTTTTCTGTAATGAAGCATCCCAAAGGTACCAAAGTAGAAGTGTTTGAGATCAATTGAGCATCTCCCTTTGTGATTGGCTACAGTTTTAACTTGGCCAAGTCAAAAAAATCATATTAAATCCAATAAATTGTATCCATAACATTGGCATAATACTTATAATTAAGCTTTACTTTCTAATTAAAAAAGTATAAATTGTCACAGTAAGTAGATCTGCATTGAGTTTTTGGTGTTAATTCAGCATACCATTTACGGTATCTTAAATTGGCCCCTGTTCATTGTTTCTGAAACATTACAACAGCTTAAAAAATCATACGTAATTCCACACTTCCAAGTACCAACTTTCTGAAAGACAGGTGAAGAAACAATGCATATCGTTCTACAAAGTATTGCACATTACAGTTCGCAACAAGCTTTTTTTCTTTTCTTTTTTGATTAACAGTTGTGGATGAGATCTATTGGTAATTGCTGAACAGAACAGTCAAATACAGTGATATTTCTGAATACAAAAGGCAAATGTGATTGGAAATAAAAACAAACAGTTTTGATACAAAATGTACGAAACTACCCTGAATCTACGTGGTTTTTAAATCTTTCCAGGCAGATTTACATTCTGATATCCCAAAATCAGAATGTGTTTGGTGACTATGAGTCAATGTGGGCGACTTACGAATAGCACAGTGGATATACTTAAAAATCAGGCCTGGGTTTACTAAGCACAAACTCTAAATTTGCGTTTTCTTTCCCGTTAATTGCGAAAATAGAATGGACACACCTATCATCTCTGCTACAGAAGTCGCTCCCTGTGAACGCATCTTTAGAAGAGGGAAGAAACTGCTAATAATTAGTGTGCTGCATATTTCCGAAGTCGTGCGCCGTTTCCAACGTACAACGTCGGAAAGTTTACAAAACAGTTAGACTTAAAGGGACAGTTCGTGCACAAATTAAGTTATGTTAATTACTCACTCTCACGTTGTTCCTTTCTGTTGCGGAACTTAGAAGATTGGATCCACGAAAACCACTAGAAATGCTGTATTATGTATGCCAGGCCAGTAGTTGGCGATGTCACTTTGTAAAGAAACACTACGCACTTACAGACTGAACATGCAATACGCATTCACAAAGTTGTGTTTTTATAGTTTACACAAAGATGATAATAGTATTATCAAAAATTTGAACTTCGAAACATAAAAGTCTGCATTTCAAACGCCCAAAATGCAGTTGCCATGTCAATGAGCACCAAAACGTAAAAAAAAATATATATACATTTTTCTTATTTTTATTTTTGAATAAGTCGTGTAAGTGTTTTGGACCCTTTGACTTCTATTGTATGGACAAAACCCGTTGAATCATTCTTCGTCCGTGTTCCACAGAAAAATTAAAGTTATACAGTTTTGAAACGGCTTGAGGGTGAGTAAATGATGACGACTTTCTTTTTTCCCCGTAAACTATCCATTTAAAGGGTGCAACAGTATGGAGAATGCAGTGTCCTTAGTGGTATAGTGCATTGAAAACGAGCAGTGCTAATGACTCGATTCTTCCGGACAGCACAATCTCCAGTCTAAACAGTTTGTCGGGACACACTTAAAGCTCTACAATAATGCATAACTTCTATTCCTAAAAAGATGTCCATTTCACGTTTGGGGAGGACGAGATCTTTGTACACCAACGTGTACTTTTCGCGATTCACGTTTACGGAGCCCTTTGTGTTTTTTCCCCATGATTCTCGATTCTCTAAAAATAAGCACAGCTTAGTTTGATTTCGATATGTACAAGGTAAAAGTTACAAAATAGAACGGGCATGGTTCTACATTCAGGATACTGCTGTTTGCGATCTGTTCTCTGTCTAATAACAGCGACAATAATAGTAATAGTATTATGATAAAAATATTAAAAATACAGACAGAAAAAATTAACTTCCTCTGTAGAAAAACAAAACAAGGACTCCTAGTGCAGATGCGTAGCAATGTAAACCTGGTCCTACGACTATGTCAAAAGTTACGGAGTATAATTTTAATATATGTATATAGAATCACATATATATATATACGTAATGGAAAAGCAGGACATTGAATTCTCTCACAGAGAGCGTTCACATCATAGTCTCTACGATGGTGTGGGTGGGCTTCATCGTGCCTCCGTTCCAGTTGGGGTCCAGCGGCTGCGCCAGCTCATTGCATTTGGGCTGGTATTCTTGAGGGCAAGAACTGGCTCCTCCCCTCACGGGTGCCGCCACCGCTTTGATCCTCTGGAGGGAAACGTAAAAGGAACATTATTGGCTTGTTCATTGGTAAAGAATCTTTTTATCATTGACACGACTGACTCACCTCTATGAGGGGTCCATCTGATTGAATGATTTTGATCACAACCACCATTGGTATGCAGATCATGGACGCGAGGGCGAGGGTCCAACCGACTCCAATGGACCAGTCCGGGTACTCGTAGACTTTGTTGTATCTCAAGGGCACGTACTTGACCAATGAGAAGACAAAGCATCCCTGCAGCAAAAAAAGAAGCAGGGGTCACAACAGCACACTCAATCTAATGTCCAATACACAAGTGCCGTCTCCCACTACATTACAAGCCATTACAAGTCAGGCACAGTAATGTAATTGCTCACAGACTAATCAAAATGAAGGGGTGAATCTCATTAAACAAAAAAAAAATACAGATCATATTAGACTTTGAAATAAATTACATTATTACTATAAATAATAATAATAATAATAAATAACATTGTTTATTAAAATTATTTTAATTTATTTATTGTTAATTCATGCTATTTATTTGCTATATATTTATTTTAACAACGACAACAATAAATGTCACTTTATTATTTATTAAAACGAATCAATGGCATTGTTTATTATTTTAATTTAGTTGTTTATAACTACATAATTTTGCTATTTATTTTTTGGGTTTATTTAATGCATGATTCTAAAAAAAAATGATTTGCTATTTTATAATAATAATAATAATGTTATTTATTATTTAATTAACAAATAGCATAATTTTACTTTATTATTTATTCAATAAAACAATATTTTGGCTATTTATTTGTTTAATAATCATATATGATTTAAAAAGTAGTAGAATAATTGTATTTACTATTTAACGACATTATCAATAATACAGTATTATTATTAAATGTAAATAATAAATATCATTGTTGATCCTTAATGTAGTTATTTATAAACAAATCAATAACGTGTACTATTTTAATAATAATGCTTGATAACAACTATTTGCTATTTATTTAATAATATAATAATTATTATTATTAATACATGTTTTAAATTGTGACTTAATTTGCCTTTATACAAATAATTGTTACTAAGAATAATTATTACTAATATGTATTCATTTATTAATTATTTTTGATTATAATGTAGGCTTCACCCTTTAAAGTGGTAAAACCAAGTTTCCAAAAGGACTAAACAGCTTAATCCACTGCAAAGATACATTTAATTTAAAGGAAGATAAAAGTCTCCTCGGTCTTTAAAAGCTGTACATTTGGAAGGGATTTCTCCCCCCCCCCATCCTATAGTCCTATGATGTTCACAGAAAATTTACATTCATGATCTCATGGAAACTAATCCTGCACTCATCCACAGCTCCTTTCATTCATTCTGTTGCCCAGGCAGATGGTCACCCCATCTGGAGCTCTGTTACAGTGAGGTGGGAGCCATATTTTTGCAGCAAAGCCAAAGCAGAATAGCAGCATTTGCATGTGTAGCCATGGGGGAGGGTAGAAAAGCACACAATCTCAAATCTAACTGTGTAAAATACTCGTTCATAGGACCTCAATGTGTCATTTTAGGAAACAATGCGTAGTGGGCCTAAGAAGATCTGTGGACAAACACTTCTCACTTTTTTAACACAATGCTTCTATACATAATCAAACTACTTATTTAACCTGTTTTAGGGACGCTTTCTTCACCTAAAATGAACTTACCACACACAGAAAAGGTGTGATTATAGTCCAACTCCACTTCATCCAGGGATTTGGTCTGTAACCAATCATATCTTCAATTGCATCATAGAAATTATCAGCACCTGTAAAGAGGAGGAATTTGATCAGGTATGAAATTCACAAACATAATGACATGATACTACAGTGCAGATAGATGGAAACAGAATTACTGCATTGTTTAAGATAATAATTACATTAGCAGTTAATTCATTTGGTGTCTTGTTTGGGTTGGCAGGGAAAAACGATTACAAACTCTTGTGTAGTAACTTTGTATTGCGCAGACGTATTGTGTGTTTATGGGAGATTTTCCTGATAACAGTTTAGTGCAGCATGTTATCAGGAAAATTTCCCATAGTCAAGAATATTAGTGTTTTGACCTGACTCTACCTGCATGCAGGGTTTAAGCCACCTCAGCAGCAGCTCTATTAACAAGAGAAGTTGGCATATACTGACATATTCATGAAACGTTTAGGTTTAGAAATCAAGGTCATGACAGTAGGGAACAAAGATGTTATGAACGTTTTCAGAACAAGGTTAAATTGTACAGTAGAAACCCTGATTTGCACACTAAATCATTCTAAATGACCCACACTCTGTTCAAACAAAGAACCACACCCGAGAATATTTCACAATCATTCCTTTCATAAGTCATTTGCCAGCAATAAGGGCTTTGTCTCCTCTACACCAGTAAGCTGGTGTGTGGTGGGCATTCTGGTGCAATATGGCTGCCGTCGCATCATCCAGGTGGATGCTGCACATTGGTGGTGGATGAGGAGATTCCCCTCTTCTATGTAAAAGCGCTTTGAGTACCCAGAAAAGCGCTATATAAATGTAACAAATTATTATTATTAGTATTATTATTATTTGTTTCATCTCCCAAGAAAAGAGAACTCATATGCTGGCTTGATGGTACATTCCGTCAATAGATTAACAAAACTGGACTTAAATAATTAGGATTTAAAAGTCCAAATGTGTTTTATTACTTTGGTATAACATTTTTTTTTAAAATAATTATTAGTATTAGGTGGAAAATTATGCAGTGACAGGGTTGCTGATTTAGCCTAAATTACTCTGTTGCTTAGCAGGGGTGAGCTAGTTAAGGGTCATATGATGATTTTTATTTTCAAATCATATTAACAATAAATAAACATCACATTTTCAATAAATAAAAGACACATATTTGCTTGATTTTTTTTTCTTACAATAATTTCGGAAACAGGGTGGATTGGCGTAACGAACAAAGACGATATTCACTTTCTGTGAAAAAAATAAAAGGCTGGGAAAGTGTAAATTAGCTAATTTTGTAAATGGATCCTAATTTGTTTTACTTCTTTTGTATATCAATTTTAAATATTAGTCATAGGTGGAAAATCATGCAGTAACAGGGTTGCAGATTTAGTCTAAATTACTCTGTTACTCAGCAGGGAAGAGCAAGTTATATATTGATTTTGTAGTTAAAGGGATAGTTCACCCAAAAATGAAAATTCTGTCATCATTTACTCACCCTCAAGTAGTTCCAAACCTGTATGAATTTATTTGATCTGCTGAACACAAAGGAAGATATTTTGAAGAAAGTTTGTAACCAGGATGTTTTGGGGCACCATTGATTCCATAGTAGGAAAAAAAATACTATGCCCCAGAACAGCTCTTTTTCCCACATTCTTCAGAATATCTTCCTTTGTGTTCAACAGAACAAAGACATTCATACCGGTTTGGAACTACTGAGTGAGTAAATTATGACAGAAGTTTCATTTTTGGTTGAACTATCCCTTTAAGGATAAACTCATATTTCCAATAAATAAAACATACATTGTTGTTTGATCTATTTTTTTTCCTACACCAACTCAGTAACAGCGTTGAATGGCTAACTTGTACACTCAACACACACTGAGAAAACATACATTTGTTTAATTTTCAAGCAATCCTACCAAGATTGGATTTTTTTAAAGTGTGTTTGATTATGGAGCTAAACTCTGCAGGACAGTGACCATCTATACTTAAGGGTATCGCAGTTACAAGGATTATAATTTGTTACGATGGGGAAATAATGCTGTAACAGGGCTGAACTCAAAATGGTATATCTTGCATTTTTACTGTTGAAAACATAACAGTAACAGCAGGGCTCTAGACTGCGACCAAAATGGTAGCGACCATTTTTTGAGAGTGTGCGACAAAAAAATTGACGTGGTCGCATTGGTGCGAGTGCATAGTCTGCACTGCTCCAAAGCATCTGCTTCATACAGTGCATGCTGCAGAGCCACGGCACTGTAGCAGGAGTCAGATTTCACCGATCACGGGAAGAGAGGCACTTTCAGCGCGAGCGCTTCGTGGGTAGAGCCTGGTTTATACTCGCCACGTCAGCACGAGCGCGAAGGTGCACGCTGCGGACTGAGCGGAACAGAGGATTTGGTTTTCAAACTAAAGTAAAAGACCACTTCTTAAACCAGAGAAGGTGAACATATTGGTATTTTTGTAAAAATAAAAAAACATGCAAGTCCTATCAGCGACAGCCAGTTCAGTTTTACTTTTCTTTTTGTTTTCGTTTTGAAAAGCTTGTTATATTTGCTGTTTACCTCACGTTACGCTATAGAGGGTTTCCTTAATTTTTTATATTATTATTTATTTGATTCCTCAGTGTTTGCTAAATATTCTGTAATTTATTAGTCGGTATATAATAAAGCATGTAATGTGTCCTATGCCATGCCTCGTCTTATTAGTTTTTGTTAATAAACATTATGTAAGACAGTTTGTCATTGCAGCCTACTGTTTTTTTGTAGTTGTGCTTTTTAATTAAGAATAACAATTAATCCATCTTTTGTTTTAGTCTTAAAAAGTGAAAGGTGTATAGATATAAGCAAAACAGACAATTATCTTTTCTTGTAAAACATGACACCAAGATCTCAAATTTGAAAGTGAAAGCACACGAAAAAGGAATTCCTGTTCACAAAATGTAAATCACAAATAATACTGATGAAGAAGAACGGGTTGAATGAACACTTTCATTACCATATAACTATAAACTATGAAAAGTTCATCAGCATGCATTGATTAATCAAATACTAAAAAAATTGCATCCAAATTATGTGCTCGAGAAAGTTAGTCGCAAAGTGCGACCAGTGGGAAGATTGAGTTTAGAACCCATAACAGGTATTTTTTTTTTATTTTTTTTTTTAAGTACTGGCACACCAGTACCCTATTCATGAAAAGAGCAAAGTGCCAGCACACCTTTATAATTATAAGTCACATTTTCTGTTAGCTACTTATACTTACCATAAACCCAGGCTACAGCAATACATTCAAAGAATGCAACCCATAAAAGGCACACGCCACTGGCTGCATAGTAGTCAAAGAGTTGAAACACATACATGCCACCCTGAAAAACAGACACAAATAACTATTGAAAAAAGCAAGTAGGCTCTGGTACATGCTGTAATTGCAAGTCCGACACAATTGAGGACTGTTATGAGCAAGGGTTGGCTAAACACTTCACTAGTTTTCTTTTGGTAACAAAAACATTTGTTGCACAATGCATTCAGGGGTGACATAAGACATTAGGTCACGGAAAAAAATGGGACACTGTGTGGCTCAAGCCACAGAATAGCATTCCGTTTGTCACTGTTCCAGGGGCTTAGCAATCAAGAGCCAAAATTCAAAGGGGGCCAAAATAATCTTAGATGTGCATTGTCGGATCAGGCCAGATCTCCTAGTGTAGCAGTGCGATTCCTCTGTGGAATTTTCACTGCTCAAAGCAGGTCAGGATGTCCATAAAAAGACATGGAACTGGGAGCGATACGGCACTGCTGGGAGTGAAGGCCTCTTCCTTTGGGAGAGAGCTTGGGCAGTAGATCTGGCATGAGTGTGGCGTTCTTAATTTACAGGAACCGTGGGTTTGGTAGAGCGCCACCAACTATCAAATGACAATGTCACTAAAATCCTAAAAGGAAAACATATGGTGCCTGATCATTCAACTAAGCTGCATTTGATACGCTCTTTATTTAGCCAGGAGAAACCAGCTGGTCCAATTTGTTTGTAAAGTGGTAAAGACTAGAATTAGGATGTATTTGGAAGGGAAATGCTTCATAAGTGTATTCGATTGTTGCGCTTACCTCGGTGACCATGGTAAGTCCCAACAGGTAGCTCATAAAACAGACTATAGCTATGAAGATTTCACGCCGATAACCCTTCCTTAGGAAGGATGGATACAGATCCACTAGGGATGTGATCTGGCCTTCCACTTCGACAAACTGGGAAAAGAAAAAGTAAACTGTCATCACAGACTGGTTTCAGCAAATATTTCATATTTTGAGTGAATATCATACAGTATAAAATGACAAAGAAAGAAGGAAACTTGTGAAACTGAGTTTGTGGCTTTTTGTTCAGGACCATTTGCTTTGAGGCCAGTCAATAGGAAATATGTCAGTGCAGTTCCGCATCAGTTGGATAGGTCTATGAAGTTGTAACATACTGTAATGAAATGTATCTATCTCTGTAATTAGTACTGTACATAGACACCCTTTAATATTATCCAGCATAGCTGCATTAATATTATTTTAGAAACTTAATTTAACAGTCCAAGCACCACACACTAGTTTAGTGGACCCTCTGGATGTGGACGGACACTGATTTAGCAGAGTGTTCGGTTTCACTGGGACCGAGAAATATGATAGTACAGGACTGCTGCATGGATGATTAGCTGCCAACAAAGGTTTTTTTTTTCTTTCTGCTTATTACCATGTTTTCGTGTGTACTGTGGCTTAATTTGCAACACTGATCTGTTGTTGGATTTGCAGAGTTTTTTAATTGTATTTAACCTACTGCACTGTAATTGTTAGGCAAGAAATTAGCTTTAGCCATTAGCTATTTCATTCCCCCAAAAATTCTAAAAGGTCCACAGACTGGGTTGAACATCGACATCTGGCTGTATGCAATTACTACTCTGTAAACTAACAGTACTCAATCTGTTTAGCATAACAGTTTTTCATAATGGTACTTACCTGACTGTCGAGGCCCAAAAGCAGAAGCATAATGAAGAAAAGAATTGCCCAAAATGTAGGAAGTGGCATCATAGACACAGCTTTAGGGTAAGCAATGAAGGCCAAGCCAGGACCTATTGGGAAGAGAAAAGAGGGGGTGGGGAAGTGGAGAAAGTACAATTAGCAATGCTAGCAATTTGCACACTTTGATCTATGCCGCTGTGGTGCGTTTCGTTGTCGGCACAGACCAAAAGGAGACATGAAAGTAAAATGGAGCGACTATCTACACGACAAAGCGATTGAGTCAGGCAAAATGAATGCCAGTGGTTCGTTGATAAACAGTCCAATGACTGTTTCAGTGCATCTTCTTGCAAAATTAGCATCTTGAGGTTAACTTCATCCGTTTCGAAATCTAGAAAGTGTTTCATGAGCGGTGTGATATTTCCCCTGTGTAATAATACAGGTTCCATATTCAACACTTCAAAAACAACCTCAGAGGTAACATACAAACACCTCCATTTGCTACTGCAACATAACATGTAAGATCCAATCTGTTCAACAGAGGTTAGATGCAAAAACAAGCACAACACATACAGTATATTAAAACCAAAGACCAAATTGAAACAATGTCCCACATAGCATAATGTCAAAGTACAATAAAATGCACTTTCCGCAGAGTCAGGTTGGTGCATCTATGACTGAACGCCCCAAACGTACTTCTCTTTTGCAAAAAAGTGCCTTTTAGCTTCTTGCCATTTGAAATGTATCCAACCAAATAATCCTGAAAGACTCCCTGATAAGAATCCTTTGGCTCCATACAAACATAATTGTGGTGATATGCATAGAAGTTCAAGTAAAGTTTAGGTTTGTGTGTCTTATAAACAAAGTGATAAAGATGTATGTTTTGTGCACCTCTCTTGAGCCAGACATACTTAGACCAAAGTCTCCACAGAGGAGGGCCAAAGCATGAACAGTGCAGAAGACCAGAAATTTGGAAAAACTTGAGCTTAAAAAGCAGTCGTTACATCAACTAGCCTCTTTCACCATGAGACTTAATGAAGATTAACCTTTACCATAGGTCTAAAAGCAGTGTGAAAGACAAAGAGCCATTTTGAGAAACATCTGATATGCACTAGATGGTCAAAAGTATGTAGACACCAGAACATCTCACCCATATGTGCTTGTTGAACATTTACTTTCAAAACCATGATCATTAACAATAAGCGTCCACCCTTCTGGGAAGGCATTCCGGTAGATGTTTGACTTAGGTCTGGCTCACAGTTGATGTCGCAGTGCATCCAAAAAGTGCTCAAGGGTGTTTAGGTCTGAGCTTCTTCCACAAGAGTCTCAGTAAACCATTCTGTCTTAAGAAGACTGCATGGTTGTATACTTCATTGTAGGCACCTGCTTGTATGTAAAGGGTGTAACTGAACTAGACAAACCCACCAAATAGATGCAAGTGTGAGCATACTTATGGCCATGTAGTGTGTCCAGGGTAGAAAAAGGAACCAATAGGAACTAACTTGGCCACCTTAGTCAAACTGCATAGAGTTCTCGAGGACTTAAACCCCAACTCTTTAAAAGCATGTTGTAAATTGCCTCTATCCTGAAGTTGGCACAAGATGCTTCTTGATTAGGGTCACCAGTGGAAACTGTCTTGAACAGCAGTCAATGCTGTTTCACACAAAAGTTGATTTTTCGCCATTAGTGGACTAGGACTTAAGGTTCCCAGTGGCTCCAAGACTGCAGTCTCCATGCAGTTCTACAGTCGATTCCAATCGAATTCCGCTTTCCACCAAGAGACCTTCTACATTTCTTATTCGTTTTTGTTTTTTATCTGATGAATGATGACGAAGGTTCCAAACTTTAGGCTTTCTTTTTAATCCTAGGTCCTGGAACTAGTTTTATTGGCTCCGAATTGTCTACAGGCGTCGATTTTTGCCGCTGTTTTCACTACAGGGTTGACCAAACTTTTTCGTGTTGTTATTTGCAGCAGCAGTGCCCACCATCACTGCTGCTTGACTCTCGTACCTGACTCTGCCACATCGGCTATGTCCACCCCTTGCTCTTGTGCCATGAAGCCCAGGACGGAAAATATTGCGAAGCCAGACACAAAACTGGTAGCGCTGTTCAGGGCTCCCAGCAGCAAACAGTCCCTATGTCACACATATGTCATGGAGTTTGTTAATTAACACAAAGTTCCCCTACATTCTCACTTTGCCCGTTCACTGGACTAAGCCCCCCTCCCGCCCCCGGGACGTCGAAACACACCTGTAGCAGTTGTATTTGTACTTGTTGTAGCTTCCCAGTGATGTCATGGCTCCAAGACAGATGGCGTAAGAGAAGAAAATCTGTGTCCCTGCATCGATCCACACCTAAACACAAGACGCCAAACCATTTGCTGACTGACAACATGAATTAAGCAAACTCAAATATTTGCATGCATTCAGGCTCTTGTAGGTCCTCCAGAACTGTATACATCATGAAGGACTAATATAAATTGTTTCAACAACATGTTATGTTTAGATTTGTAGCTTTCGGAGTGAGGCCATCATGAGCTTTTTTATGTTGACTCTTTTGCATATCTTGGGTTTCTCTCTGTAAACTGTACATCAAAGTTTATTTTAGGTTTAAGTTGCAGATGGAGACTGGTGTACATTATGTCGACAAGTGTAAACAGCACTTTCCCTGCTGAAAAGTCCATCTTAGATGGCTGATTTATAATAGTTAGTGCTGATTAGTAGCTAGACAGCTGGTGGACTAACACAGTCATGTTGTTCACCAGCAAAACCTAGTTTTGGAAGTAGATCAATATAGAGTTGGTCTTTCTGTTGCAGCTAGTTGACTAAAGTTGTCTTGCTGGTTAAGCTAGTTAAGCCTGATGGGGACCAGCATCCAAAACATAACATATGCTATGAACCAACTATGTTGGACTTTTCAGCCAAATTGATAGCCATAGAGACCAAAGTGGCATGGAATCATGTTTTGGTGGGTAAGTGATATTATAAAGCATTTTGATGTAAATAGCTATGAGATCTTACCTCTGGGTCTCCAAGGCGAGTCACATTTGGGTACAGATAAAATTTGATGCCCTCGGCTGCCCCAGGAAGAGTGACACCCCGTACAAGCAGGACAATTAACATGACAAATGGGAATGTTGCAGTGACGTACACAACCTAAGCAGAAAAGCCAAGAACACTGTGGTTAAATTTAATGCTATGGTTGTATTAAAACCTACAAACATAGTAGGTTATTTGACAATTTAGAAAACTAAAGAAGAGCTTTTTCACAGGGTCTTTAAAAGACTTTTCATACTTTCCAGCATTCTGAGATGACATTCTGTCAAAAACATTTCCAAGGCTAACATGCAATTTACAGCTTAACTTCACTGACAGTTTTATATTGGCTTTAGAGGATATACTTTCTGGTCAGCTGTTTTCCTACAATCATGTAATGTTTGGCTTGCCTAGAAATTTTATTTTGGCCACAATGCCAACTACTACATAAAAACATTAATTACATGCAAGTAAATTTTTAAAATTGCATTGTACCTGCATGACAAACATACAGACTATCACAAAAATAAAATAAACAAATAAATATATAACGGAAAGCAATCTTTCAAATGCCACCATTAATGGAGCTCAGTCACATGTTTTTAAGACAAAATGGCTTCAAGTGAAGAGCAAATGAGCCTTTTAAAGACTTTTTTAATCAATTTCCTAACATCCCCAAATCCAACATTTTAAGGCAACATGAACCAAACTTTATTGCATAAAGAAGTCCATTCTAAAGTAGCTATTGCTAGAATTGCTATACAGCAATCTATTCTGACAGTGTCTTGGCTGGAGCCATAATAAGATTCACAAGTGCATGCTCAAAGGGAACTTGTGCCTAAGTCAAGAAGAGGTGGTGTCTGCTGATTGACTTTACAGTCTCTATTAAGAAGGAGGTGTGCTATAGTTACTATTGCTGCCAACAACCAGGGAACTGCTGGTATGTTTATGTTGACAACACTGACTAAGGTAACATTCAAATCTCCCTAGCTACTTATAACTCCAATGAAAATGTACAAACTATTATTAGAAGCTCTTAAATTAACTGACTGAAGTTGAAAGAATTTGTGTAATGCAAACAAGCTCACCTTCCCAGTGGACTTAACGCCTTTCCAGATGCAGAAGAAACATATGACCCACACAGCGAGCAGACACAGAGCCAGGTCCCATTTAACATGACCCACGTGCTCGATACCATCTGAGATGCTGAGGACATTTCGCCTGTGGTGGAAAGAATGTTTGCTGGTCAGTCACTCTTAAGCCCTTGAGGGTGTTTGAGGAGCTACCATTTAAATAATCAGAGAAGTTGTTTAATCTGCTATGACAGAAGAGTTCTTTATAGCAGGGGTGTCCAAACTCGGTCCTGGAGGACCGGTGTTCTGCAGAATTTAGCTCCAACTTGCCTCAACACACCTGCCTGGAAGTTTCTAGTATGCCTTAGAAGACCTTGATTACCTGGTTTAGGTGTGTTAAACTCTGCAGGACACTGGCCCTCCAGGACCAAGTTTGGACATCCCTGCTTTAGTGGAACACGTGTTTAAGTACAAATCATTACAATAAGCCAATGATCATAGAGCAGGTGTAGCCAACTTGCTTCTGGAGGTCTACCTTCCTGCAGATTTCCATTCCAACCCTGTTCCACACCTGCCTGTTGATTTCAGGTAACCTTGAAGACCTTGATTTGGGTAGCTCAGGTGTGTTTGAGTAGGCTTGGTGCTAAATTCTGCAGGATAGTAGTCCTCCAGTAGCATGGTTAGCCTTAGCAACTTATGCTGTGAGCATAACCTTCTACAGAGCAGGTTATCTTGTTGTTCATCGTGAACATACTCTGGTTGATTCAACAACCTTTCAATCATGGTTTTGGAACTAGATTACCTCAAGTAAGCATGTTTTGGGTTAATCAACCGAGAGTTCAGGATGTGTGTGATGGTAAGTTGACATTGCTTTCTTGAATACACACCACCATAGAATTATAATACCACCACTAGCCTTCTGCTAGATCAGCTGTGTGCAGTCCTGCAGTTAGAGGGCTACCTTCCTGCGGAGTTTAGCTTTAACCTGCTCTATCACACCTTCTTGAATGTTTCTTGAAGACCTTAAGGTGTGTTTAATTTTGGGTGGAGCTAAACTCTGGGAAAGGGATGGGCAACTGGAGGGCTTCTGTCCTGCAGAATTTGGCCCCATCTCTAATCAAACACACCTGTAAAATGTAATCTTAGTCTTCAGGATTGGTTGAAAATTACCAGGAGGTGGATGGAGCTAAACTCTGCAGCACAGTGACCTTCCAGGGCCAAAGTTGCCCATCCCTGCTCCAGACCCTTTGGTTTAAAGCATTAGCAATATTGGAACTGCTCGGTGGGAACCAATTGTTCTACTGGGTTTAGTCAAAATAGGCCTAAACCAGCTAACTGAAGTCCGGGGGATTACTTTGACATACGATTACAGCCAGGAGTATTGGATCAGGATTGAATCTAAACTCTGCAGGACTGTGGATCTCCTGAATACCCCTAAACAATAGCATTAAGACATTTATTTACAATGACAACATCACTAAGAGAGTAAACAAGCTCCAGAGTCTTTGGTAATGATTGCAGACAACTGTACAGATAAATATCGCAATGTCTTTGCTTCATAACCCCACAACTTCTTCTCAACTAAATGCTCATAGCTGGATTCGGATGGCTTTAAAAGTACACAACAAATTTGTTCTTAAGTAACAAGTACTTACTCCCAGAACTCAGTGACGGGGGAAGTGAAGTTAGTGGCGTTCACAGCCCCCCAGAGTGTCTTGTTCTTGCGGAGAGTGTCCTCCACACAATTTCCTGTGTTCCATTTGTTGTTGCAGCTTGCCCAGGGAAGCTCTGGCTGAAAGCACTGGAACAGGTAGTACAAGCCCCAGGCCAGAATCACAATGTAGTAGATGTTCAGCAGAGAAACTATCACTATGGACGCATAGCCGATACCTGTACAAAGAGAGGAATGGTGACATTAAGCCAATGGCACTCTGTCTGGACTCTTACAGCACATTGTAGTTATTCAAAGTTTGCAATGTGTTATTATAGCCTTAATGAACACAATGAAATGAGTTGTGCTCCAGTGGAGCATGATAATGGATAACTAAATGACAAACTTCTATGCAACCTTCTTGTGCTTTCTGTATAAACATGGAATAAACTTGTCCAGAGTTGGAGGTAAGTGATGCAAGACATTGGTTCAGAGTTTGTAACCTGTGTAAATCAATGTTGGCCAGGTTGACTGGAAAGCAAAACAGACCAAAGCTGTCACCTCATTCACTGGCAGAGGGATGTGGGTAATTCAGCAGTTTGCATGTAATGATTGCTCACTCGTAAACTCTGTTTAAATCAGTAATGAACATGCGGTCAGAAGACATTTTTTTTAGGTTTGATATACTCTTTATTATATAAGAGATATTTTGGTGGAAATCTGTAGCTTTTTTTTTGCCAAAGTAGTCATTTACTCTGGGTTTCGATTCCTTTTTAGGGCGCAATGGTGATTGCACTTTGTGGGGCTCGAACCAGAAACTTCCTGATTCCTAGATCTAGCTTTAGCCACGACACCTCACAAGTTGAAGATGCATCCAATTATACAAGTTTCTGTTCATGAGCAGCTGCCCTTCTTAGCCAATTCATAAATTGACAGCTGCTGATGTTACCTTGTCTCTGCTACAAGCCAGGCTGAAAATGAAACTACTACAAGTCCCTAAAGTAGCAAGGAGACTGGCTGCAATTAACAGACTGATGGCATGACTACTTAAGGACTATTCAACATGTGGCAAAGACATGTTTATCCATGTAGAAATAATCTATTACATATCACTCTTGGTGCATGTCAGTATTTTGCACATAAAAGTGTCAAATTTAATAGCACTGTCAAGGTGTTCATTCAGTTTACTGCTTTGGTGTACACGAATATCTCCATAGGAATTAGCAGATGGAGCCATGCTTAATTGGGAGCACATAATGAATACTGTATTGGATAATGGAACTTTATAGATTGAGATATTTAATAAAAATGTACAAAAAAATAAATACAATTTAAAACATAAAAATGTGCATCATTCATAACTGCCAGTAGATTGACTAGTCTTAACCTACATTTTTAAATATAATTCTTATTAGTGTCTCTGAAGATGGGGTTTAACCATAACTACTATTTTTGATATAAATATATGTATTTCCTATCAGACATTTAACATGAAACCTATATGTCTTGCACAGCCTATCTTCAGATACAGCTGGTGGTATCTGTGACACACCTCCCAATCTGTGTCCTTACCAAGGGGTCAGAAAGCTTGGCATGGTCCCATTTGCCCCTGTTGGTAGATACCGTAACTACACCAACTGGCAGCAAAAAGCATTGTTCTCCATTGATGGCCATTGTGTTCCATTTTAATCTCTGGTAAAGGAAATACTACTTCAACAAACTCACCTGTAAAAATGGGACAAAGTTTCTCCCAACAGGTGATTCCTCCCTCAGAGGTGAACTGACCGAGTGCCACCTCCAGGAAGAATACAGGCAGTCCTCCACCAAACAGGAAGATGAAGTATGGGATGAGAAAAGCACCTAAATGGAGCCAAGAGAAGATTTGCTTTATTCTGTCAATTATTATATCCTATTAACTGCTGGATTAGTGTTTAACTCCTATTCCTCAAGGAGTTCATTCAGTACAGTGTAAGGCTTTTGACACTTGCTCCTATTCTCTTTCTGTATCTCTGTCGTGTGAAGAAAGTTATTGTTATGATAATTATATGCTGTTGACTAAATGTAAGGGGAAATATAAGGGTACTTTTACAGAAGATACTGTAAATTAAATGTCTTTAATGTGTTATCTAATTCACAAAGTTAGCATATGATTGTTGTTGATCTGAGGGTGTGTTAATAATTAAAAAGATTTCTGTTTCACAGAACAATGTAAAACATTTCGAGCCACATTTTTTCAGTGAACTGTCTCTTTAAGGTTTAATTATTAATACACCCTCAGATCAACAACAATCATACGCTAACTTAATTTAACTGAACAATTTTCTGTCTTCCATGTAACAAAAGTGGAAAGTGATGTATCCTGTCAAACTTCAAAAAAGCACCATAAAGTTAGTCTATAGGACTCTTTGTCAAACAGACCAAAATAAGTCATTATTCACTCTCAAATCGTATTTGAGTGTGCATTTAATTGAAAATGCATTGTAATCGGCCATGAGACATGCAAAATCATAATGTATGACATGAGAGGAGTTTTTGTATGGCTTTGAAACACTTTATGTTGCATTTTAAACATTTATGAAGTTTGACAGTCTCTTGTGTTCTATGGAAAAAGAGCAGCTTCTAAACATCTCCACGTGTGTCCTACAGAGCAAGATTATCATTTTGGCATGAAACAACCTGATGGTGAGTAAATTATTCCATTATTTTTGAACAAATTTATCCAATTGATAATCTTTGGAGTAGATTACATAAATGAGGTCAAGAAATTAAGTTTTTATGACTGTCACATCGGTGTTCAAAGTCCAAAAGTATCAACAAATCTTCTCACCTCCGCCATTTTTGTAGCAGAGGTACGGGAACCGCCAGACATTGCCTAAACCAACGAAGCCCCCGGCGACTGACAGAAGAAAGTCAAGCTTGCTAGCCCACTTTTCCCTTTGGGGGTGTTTCCCCTCGGCTTCATCCTCTGGTCTCGTGCCTGGGCTCTTTCCTGGGGAGGGTTTCAGAATATCTTTGTGGAAGTCCTTCAGACACTGAAGTTTCTCCTTCTGGGCCATGCTAAAAAGAAAACAAAGAGTCAGAACTCTTGACAGAACCCTAGCTGCCTTAGGTTAAGACATCGAAATGTTCCTCTTTTTAGTTTTCTAAATCATTTATAATTAGGTCAACCATAAAGATATAATTTAGAACAGCAGCTTTTTCAGGGGTTAGAAATGTTCATACAAGAATATAACATGACGGTTAACGTGACTTAAGAAATGTCACCTTTTTGTGGTTTGAACACAGGAAATTTCCATGTACGACAACTGAAAGCAAGTGCCATGGTACTTGGTACAATAACTTAACTTTGACCAATAGTACATTAAACCTAGTCATAAAACTGATAAGTGTCATTGCTTTCTTTGTTGCTGGTGAAGTGTGTCTGTAGTCAACATGAAAGGATGCGAACAGACAACCACATAGGCGATGAGTAAGAAAGCACATCAGCATTTAACACCAACTAGTTTACAGTCAGCATAAAATCAAAATGTACCCTCTTTACTTTGCTAAAACACTTCCCTGGTCTTGTTTTAAATGATTTGTACACTATAAACCTATTAAAACATTACATTGTTTTGTCAAAGTAAATTCATACTTATACTATAAATTGTACTTAATATCACTGGAAATCAAATGTAAGATTTTTTTTTTTTTACCATTTTCACAATCCATTCACTTCCTGATGGATAAAATAGACATTATACTTAGAAATGTCACATTATGGCCCACAAGAAACCCAAATGCAATCACCCACATGAATTAAAACCAATTGAATAACAACTCCTGCACTGCAGTTTCGATGCAGAACTGGCATGTTTATCTTGCCCATGTCCCTTTAAGTATTGCAGTGTTTACACTGTCAGGATTCTATTCAAGAATGAAGAAATTATGTCAGGCTTGGCATCTTCTGTTTCAAAGCACAAGCCAAACTTGCCATGGAGCCCCTAAGATGAATCCCAGAGAGTAAGATACCAAAGTCAGCTCCAACATCCCTACCCGTTCCAGACTCTTTTACAGCTTGGCAACGCTTGAACAAACTATAACCCCACTGTGAGGCCGGTTTCTTCAACACAAGCCTGCTTTTTTTCCCTGCTCTCAAGGAGAAGGAAAAAGAGGGGGGGGGGGGGGATCTTCAGTGTGTTTGACAATCAATACATTCACGTATATTCTCTTTTCCGTTGCTTAACTAAACATACAGCTTAATAAATATGCTAACTAGTGTGGCAGCATGCCAGGCCTCAAGTTTGGGTGTTATTTTTACACAATTGTTCCCATTTAATTGGTGATTTTCTGTTATATTTTCGAATTTAGCACAGAATCATACACTTGGCAACACAAGACTGTTAAAAGGGTCTAAAATGTCAGGAAATTAAGTTAATCCTCTTTAGTTAGGTTAAATCTGTATATTTCAAAGGCTTAGGAGCTCGCTACGACTCAAACACGTTCTGTTACATAACTACAGTGAAATCCTCCCGACACGTTCCATTTCCACTCAAAGCACCGTGGTGACACACTTCACTGGCCGAGTGTCAAGGAAAGCAAAAAAGTGGGTTAAGAAATGCAACTGGTTGGTTCCTTGTTGCAATGCCATTTTTGCCCATGAGTTGGCAATAATTAATTTGTCAATAAAATTAATTCAGTTTTAAAGACATTTCTGATCTAAGTTTTTAATATCCGACATGACAAACTCCATCAAAGTCTAATCTTTAATCGTATTCCTCAAATTTTACCCCTTTCCCATTATCCACAAACACAACCATTCTCTCAAATTAACATTCTGCATGTCACTTACATTTCCTTCATGGCTGAATCCAATTGGTCTGTGTTGTTCTCTTAGCAGACACCATACCTCTGACCACACAGCCCCAATCTCTCCAGGGCTCAGTGTAAGCCGAGGTGACACCACGACCAGCCCACAGACTAAGACAATTAAAAGCAATCAGTAGATTGGTCACAGCTTCGGAGCAGTGGATAACCTGAGCGGCAGTTGGCTCGGTGGTAAATTTCCACTCCCCAGAAGCATCAGAGGTCTATCTGAAACTATTTATCTTTGCATGTGTGGTGTCCACTTGTGGCAACCCGAGCCGCAGACGCGACAAAGAATAGCATGTGGACAGCAATCTACACTTCTGTTGCGTTTCACTTGAACAGCTGATGGTTTCCCGGCTCCTGCCATTAATAGCTTTTATTTTCAAGACAAGTAGATTAGCTTAACATACTTTGACATGTAGTCAAATAACAATTACATACTTTTTGAATAGTGGACAATATTTGACTGACTTAGATTCTGGTCAGCAGTGAAGCAAAGACATGGCCCAGTGCATTTGCATGGGGCTAAATGTGACGAGTAACAAAAGCCTATTGTATGACTTGTTTCCCTCAGCCTTTTGCATTTGGCAGCACAGCCATGATAAAAGGACAATGGCGATTTGTGCTCACAGGACCATTTCTATGAATTCTGGATCAGGCAATTTGTTCAATAAAACAGAAAAAGGATCCGCTGGCATTTTTTGGCCTTTTAGCGTACAGTGTTGGAATGCTGCAAAAATTGTGACACATGGCAGCCTACTTTGGGACACTGAATAGTTCTGTTTGATTCCCAAGTAAAAACAATAGACTTGAATCGCACCGAGTTGGTCAAAACTCTCAAGATTTCTTCAATGGAAGATGGAGAAGATTCACTCCGGAATCCAAAATCAGTCACCTCCAAGAAGCTCCTAATTGGAAGTGATTTGTTCTTCCGCATCTATAGGTCACATAGCCTGTGGCCGTCAGGGATTTGTTTGGGCCATCATCTCAGCTGAGAGGCAGGATTGCTACATAGTCCCAACTATCGAGGGATACTTCATGTCTAGAGTCGGCACGAGGCACTTGGCTCATTATGTAACCATCCCTATTTTAGAACCATGTACATTTCCTAAGTGCTTTCACATTCAATTAATTCCTTTCTGCACTCGTTCCACCACATAAACAGAGTCCGGAGCATTAGAAGCACACTCTTATCCATTTATGTAAACCTCACAATGCAGCAATGATGCATGAAACTGAAGTCATGAACATTCAAGTCAAGTGTTGACAGCAGAGTTTGATCCACTTGTACATAATCCATGGCATGATGCATTGCACTCTCACTGCCTAGCCATAGAGAACCAAACTATCACTGGAGATTAAGATGTTTGCATTTGCATTCTGCTGCAGTGGTCATGGTGGGATGTTGACAAGGTGGTCCCGCTGTGGTCCCCAAAAGTTTTATTTTTACTTTTTGATGCCAAGATCTCTTTGCAAGGACCCTTAATATAATATAATGGTTGTTACATTAACATTTTTTTATTGTAATGCATGTATATCTTACTGTAAGTTGACAAGTTAACTTTGACAGCCCTACAAATCTTTCTTTCTTTCGTTCATTTTGTATATGTTCCAAAGCACTCACTTATGGTCCCATGGGGTCCTTTTTGTAAAACCCTTGGCTTTTTTGTACACATTGCAAAGAACAAATCTGACCCAGTGGATTCAGGTTCAGTATACCGGATATGAAATATAAATGAGAGAGGATCTAAGTAATGGTGTCAACTCTTGGAGAATAATTCAGAGTTAAGCACCAATATAATTGAACAGCCTAAGCTAGTGTTTAATAATTAAAGTTTACACACTATTGGCTCTTCATTGTTGCACTAAATGCATTGAAGAAACAACACTGCTACATATTGACATTGTTACTACACAATGAAGGACTTCATCTGTTTCTAAAGTACAGTATTGTTTATTATCATAACCATTAATGTGGTCATATTGACTTTTGATTTGTCCTGTAAAACATAATTTATCCACTGGAGGTTTATGCCATAAATCAAGCCAACTGGTCTGACTTATCAGTATACAGTAGCCAGACCAGATCAGATTTATGTCATACCAATTACTTTTAACCTTGTATATTTACGATTCCACAAATGTCATGCTTATTCAAAGGGAATATTTGTCGCCTGACCAAAACAACAAGTGGAAAGCTGAAGACACTATAATTCACTAGAAAAAAATGAACAAATAACTGAATAAAAATCCAAATACATGCAAAAATGCATTTTTATGGGTGGCAAAATTAGGTACAGGGAATACGTCAATAAAAAAAATGTAAAGTGGTAAAAAAAGATATTTAAATGTGAACCGGGTCAGTGAACTGCATGCTGTTCTGCTATATGTCCTCTTTTTCATATTGTTGAATATTAAGGAAACTGTACTGAATACAAAATGTGCATTATTCAGCCTGTTCAATGTGAAATTTGCCTCACAATTTATACTAAAGAGAAACAACTAAATCCAAAACAAACAAAAAAAAACATGCTGGAAAAGTTCAAAGTCTAAAGTGGTAAATTAAATTCTGGGCAGAGCTGTTTGTTGGCAGTCATGAGACAGTGTCGCCTTTGTTAACAAGTCTTACTTTTTATTGACATCAATTAAAAAGCAGCTGATAGGCTCATATATTTGCAGTTCTCTTTTATGACACACTTAAGATACATACAACACACTGAATAACTGTTTAGCTGTTTTCATCCTCACTAAGAAAATGGCTTCTGTCCCATATGCACTGTGGTTGTTACCCTTATCAGTGTGCTAGGTATGCAAGCTGGCATGTGCACAGAAACCTAAACTCTGTATCCTGTATTGTGTTTGTTTGAGCAGGGACTGAGCTGACTTCCGCATAACCCTAAGTAGGCTACTAGATTAGGTGAACCTGTTTGCGGGACAACTTTTGTCGCACTGTCAGTTCATTAGGATGCTGGTTCATACGAAAAGCTATTGTATTTGGCCGGCTTGCTAGCATTGCGTTTTTAATACGGCGTGTCAAGTTAAAAACAATCTTGTTAAGAGCCGTCATGTGTCTCGAGACTGGGTTTTTAAACTGAGAACGGCGTTTTTTGAACCGAGGGAACTTACAAAGCGGGGAAAATACATAATCAAGAACGTTTTCAGTGTAAATGACGCCTTACAGGCTTTTTAAACGCCCTCAAGTTCCTTTCAGCTCCGCTTCGTTTTCCTTTTAAACGCAGTCGCGTCCTTTTGTGAACCATCGCCAAAGACGCTTACACGACCAACTTCTAGTAGGCGCGTCCGTATTACAAATGTTACCGTTTTTCTTAAGAACGCACCCAACAGGTTGACGTACCGTTCCGGCTGCACCACAGTCGCATCTTTGTGTGCGTAAGGTTAATTTGTAACGTCAAACTTTATTTCACCCGCTTGACGCTGTTGAGGTGAATGTGTTTTTAAAACCCTCAATGATACAGGTTTTCATCGAGGGACGTCAAGCTGTCTATTTTTAACTCCATGCAGTCAGCACAGTTAGCCTATATTTGACTAGAGTGGGAGTGTAAGAAACTCAATGACAAGTGACAGCATCAACACAAGCGCATTGAGCAGCATATAATTGCTCCTCATGGAGCACCAGTTTATAAGCCTGTCAACTCATCATGAATCATTACAAAAATGAAAACCATTATATTATATCTTTATTATATATAGTAGGCTATGGCTACATTACAGAACAAGCCTTTGTTAAAATAGCCTAATAACATTAGACAAGATCTTCTAAAAATAAACTGTTAAAGTAGGCTACTTCCTGGATCCCTTAACAAACTCTTTTCAGCATGTGTGACAACTAAGACAATATGTTGAATTTTATCTTGTGAAAAAAATATTTTAAAAGATTCTGAAAACGTTGTAAATTAAGCTTACAATAAAACATTAGTGGTCTCGCATCCGTGCGTTATACCAAATCCAAAGAGCAAACATGGGAAATAACGTTACCTTCGATGTTTATTTCCTTTAATTCCTTTGAAACGTTCTTGTCCCTTCTGTATTGTGCGGCGGCTCGGTGCTGAATAACAACGGCAGCGGTAAATTTAGTTTATGAGCTTTTTTTCTGACCTTTGTCTCTCAACATGGGTGACCATTAGACACCAGTTGTGGAAAAACACCGGCCTGCCTCCTGTCCGCGGCAGCAGCGCGTCTTCTTAAAGCGCCCGCTTCCTGTGTTCAGAAAAGCGCGCCTCCAACGCGCATCACTGCCGCAGCTCCTCGTCTCGCTCCTCAACTGCGACGCCACAGGCCAATGTCTGTACAAGCACTGCTGTGTCAATGCTTGTGCTTCGATACAGTAGTCTTAGTGTATGAATATAAAAGAAGCAAGCGGAAGTTCGGTGAAATGTGTTAATGATTCCTGTGATTTATGCCTACAGAGTGATTACTCTAGCTCATCTGGGAGATCGCTTCAGTAGCAACTTTTGCAGTGTGAGTCCTGCCAAAGACATGAGTGACATTGATAGGTAAGAGGAACCATCACAGCACCTCTTTACCTGAACCTTAGACGAGAACATCTCTAATTTAATATCAGCTGTCTGAATAAGTGGGCCATTGGTAACTGTAAACCTCCAGAGAGTCACATTAAAGGTGCGAGTCAGATTCAGCTGCATTTAAACAGGGAACGTGCCAAGCAGAAAGAGTCAGTTTATGCATTTTAATATTTGATGTAGGGACAGTACTGGTTTTGTTGCCTATAAAATAGGAGGGCCATCTTGTGAGTCACCCCATATATATATATATAAAGCAGCAATATATGTATGTTTAAAGACTGATTTGCTGAATGTTTACTCACCCTCAGGTCATCCAAGATGTAGATGGGTTTCATCAGATATGGAGAAATGTAGTGTTACATTATTTGCTCACCGATCCTCTGCAGTGAATGGGTGCCATCAGAATGAGAGTCCAAACAGCTCATAAAAACATCACAGTAATCCACACCACTCCAGTCCATCAGTTAACATTTTGTGAAGTAATAGTTTGCATGTTTGAAGAAAAAAAAAAACATCCATCACTAAGACATGTTTTACTTCAAACAGGCTTTTGGCAACAACAAAAAAATGTCTCGCCTGAATCAGGAGAGAAATATATACAGATCAAACATCATTTACAAGCAAAAAACTGTCTAAATCAGTTCTAAATACATGTGTTGGTGGATTTTGATATAAAAGATCAACAGGAGATGGACTTTTTTCACTAGAGCAAACATTATTATGGATACATATTTTGGTCAGAAGCAACAGTTTAAAGTTAAAATGTCTTAATTGTGGATTTGATTCTTAAGAATATACAGCTTTTAACTTCACAAGATGTTAATTGATGGACTGGAGTCGTGTAGATTATTTGTGGATTGTTGTGATGTTTTTATCAGCTGACAGGACTCTCATTCCGACGGCACCCATTCAGGATCCATCGGTGAGCACTGGTGCTAAATTACTCCAAATCTTTTCTGATGAAGAAATACATTTATCTACATCTTTGATGAACTGAGGGCGAATAAACTCTTAGCAAATTTAAACTTGTGAACTGTTTCATATTTTTCTAATCACATTTAGAATGACATATTAAACATGAAGATCTGAAGAAAAAGAAAATAATTCTTAAAATTAAAATTGTAAATAATTAAAATGTAATTGTATAAATTTTTTTTCACAATAAATATTATTCCAGAGCAGTTTTACGGTTAAGTTCGTAAAAAAGAAAAAGAAAATGTGAACTAAACGGTTTCTCACACTGTGGCATGCTGGATCACCATTTGTTGTGCAAATTAAAATCTGGATCCTGAAGAAAAGCCATTTGAGAACCATTAATATCTCATTATCTAAAATGATTGAGGATGGAATTAGAGTTTACAGTCTATAAAACTTGTAAATCTAAGATTTCACATTATAAATCACAATTTAGCTAAAACACACAGCCACGCCAAGTGGTTTTATTATTGTTTGTGTACATCTGCTTTTCAGGGGGAAATAAACACCAATACAACCCCAAATTGACAGTAAACAACTTGATGGTTGACTTGGTGTTCTGCCTCTGCATGTGCAGCGAGTCGTGCTATGGTTATTGTGATTACGGCCCTTGTTTTGGCCCACATTTATATCAGCTTGACTGAATTAAGATGCTACCCACCCCTATACGAAGCATTACTTTTGCTGTGTATAAAAACAGCGTCTAGCTTCCGACTAAAGTTTCTGTAATTTTCCACCACTCCTCGTTTGTGCTTCGCTCATTTGATCACAAGATCACTTTTTTTTCCTTTCACAATTGTGTCACAACAGCAGCCGTGGCGCAGCCCTGTGCCTCAGGTGATCAAAATAATACAGCAGCTGTCAATCACCTCGAGTGCATCTGCTTGCAATGCAAACATGCTGTGTGAATGTTTTTGCATGGTTTTAGTGCATTGCAGATCAAGTCAGAATCTCTTTAAGTAGTTCACTCAGATGTTTTGGGAAATTAACAAAATGGCCGTCTTTTCAAACATTTCAAACAATAACAAATCATAATCTACAAAACCAGAAATTATATATATTATACATATATGGACAACTACATTGCAGATAATTTATAAACAAACTAAAAAGCAATGGACCTAAAATTGAGCCTTGAGGTAAGCCTATTTTATTCCTTATAAATACAGATATATATATATATATAATTATCTAATTATCCTATTTGAAAGAAAATTTAATTTAAACAATCTATTTTCTACGGTATTTAGATTAGAAATAAATTTAATATAGAACATTTTTATGAATTATTTTGAACTCAAGATTCAATTCAAAAAAGCAGACATTGTAAAAACTCAAATTTAAGGAACATAAAGGCAATTTCAGGAAAGATGAAAAACAGGGTGAAATTAGTATAATGTGTGACATTATAGTATGCATTCTCTTAATGGATAAAATATGGTATTTCTGGAGAAAATGTATCACCAATGGACATGAAACACACCCTAAATTATAGAGTGACCCATATACTGTATACTTGTAACTGATATATATTAATTTAACATCATACCTGATCTACTAAGGTTGGCTTTGCACCAGAAAATGTACCAATAACCACCATAATAAAAGCATAAAAGCATTATAAAAGCTTTTGTGGCTATTTTAATAATTGATTAAGATTAATCAACACAAAAATTAAGGTAATAGTGTTTTTACTCAAAATCTTTAATCCATAAAAAATCAATAATATGTAAATAAGATTTGACTATGATTTTACAGAAAATCTAATGCAGTTATTTACACACACACAAAAAAATGTTTACTGTCAAAACCTGTGTTGTCTTAGAATATAGAATATAGATTTGAATCCCAAATTATCTGGCAATTCTTTATTTTTACATGCAAAATAAAGAATTAAATATACATATTTTGTCCCATTAAATATAGTTAATCACAATATATGACAAACTCACTTACAGTTTGATAATTAGCATACTTAGCAACCTGTAGCATGTTTATATTATTTTCTTATTCAATTATAAACTTCTACAGTGAAAATCTAATAGACTTCTTGTGCCTTAAGACTTGACTGATTCGAAAAGCCCTGCAGCAGTCGAGTATTGTGTGAAAGAGGATCTCCGCAGAGCGACGGTGTCTGAAACATGTGAACGCTTGTCTGTTTGGCTAAACTGCTCAGTAGTTTTCCACTGTCTGCAGAGGAAGTTGAAAAGAGGAAGTCAAACGCTTGTCATCAAACATGTTTACATGATAGTCCTTTAGCAGTTTTTCTGTTTTTTAACAACGTGGGCTTTCACACGTTCATTCTCCGAAGAACCTCCTAATGTTTCACCGGCTTTTTAGCAGAATGCAGAACAATTCCTCACGTTCGCAGCCAAAGAAAAGACAAGGAAAGAAAAACACTGACAAAAAAGAAAACATTTCCTCTTCCAAAACAAATGTTAATTTCCTCTCCGACTGCTTTGTAGAAAGATGAAAGTGTTATGTGATAGCAGAATGTAAAAAACAGTTACGCCCACTGTTTCCTTGCAAGTTGCTGCAACAGTAAAATCATCAGTGTTTTCAAGGCCCGATTATAACCCACTAGACTCAATACTGCAGAGAGATGCAGGTACGTCTCACAGAGGATGTTGCATCAATCAGAAGTAAAATCTAACCATAGTATGGCTGATGAAGATTGCCCACTCTTTAAAAACAACACTTTGGTCTTATTTACAGTGATGAACAGTGTGAACATTAACCACATCACAGCTGAACTGTCATTTGACACATTCATGTGTCTCAAGTTGAAAGTATTTGTCCTTAAGTGGTAACATCTCAATTTCGCCGTCGTTCATAAAGCATACTTATGTAAATTGCTGCAAATATGCTGTGTTGGTTTTCACAGACATTTCAGTGTGACGATTTACGAAAGAATGATTTGAAGGAAAATTTGTTCAAGGTTCAAGGTTCTTTTATTTGTCACATACTCAATTATACAGGATATAATCAGTAGTGAAATGTAAATCAGGACAGGTCCGCTCAATGGACAGTGCAAAAAAATGAAACATAACACAAGAGAATGTATATAAATATAGGTTAAAATAAAAATAATAAGAAAAAATGAGTAAAATGTGCAATAAAATAAAATGTGCAATACAGTATACTGTGGACTTAATAAATAATAATATAAACAGGGATGTGCAAGAAGAATGTGCAAACAGGTTGTAATGGGTATGTACACATAGCAGCAATGCTGATGATGTAGAATAGTGAATGTTTTACAGTTTATTAAATTGAGTCTTGTAAATGTTATTTGACCGAGTTTGAGTTTAGGAGCCTGATGGCCTGAGGGAAGAAGCTCCTTCTAAGTCTCTCAGTTTTTGCCATCATGCTCCTGAAGCGTTTGCCAGATGGCAGTAAAAAGAAAAGATGGTTACCAGGATGATTTGAGTCTTTGAGGATTTTTGCAGCTCTGCTTTTGCAGCGTTTGAGGTAGATGTCCTGCAGAGAGGGGAGAGCAGACCCTGAGATGCGCTCAGCAAGCGTGCAGAGCTTGCAGTCCTATTTGAGGCATTTCCATACCACACTGAGATGCACTCCATACCACAAGAGTCAATACACTTTCTATGTTCCCTGAATAGAAAGGTTTAGGCTAGTGGTGAGACCCTGAATTTCCTCAGCTGTCGCAAATGGCTAAGATTGAATAATACACAATTTACACACATATATAATTGATAATTTATATAAGACTGTTTTTACAAACAAATCAGTGCTACTGTTTATACAAAAAAATTGTTTTATGAAAATGAAATTCAAGCATAATGTTTTACCAAAAAAACAAACAAAACCCAAAAAAATATTTTGTGTAATTTTGCATTAACAATGGTTTTATGAATGATTTAATAAAACAACATTCATAAAATCAAAAACAATAATGCAAGTATTTACACAAAAATGGTTTTATGATGGATTCAATGCAATTAATTTATGCATGCTTCATTTTACAAAAAACAAAAAAACAAGCAAAATGTTGCGTTACACATGCTACGTAATGCACAATTTTAGTTACAATAGTTTCGTGAATAATTCAATACAACAGTTTATGAAAGAATGGTTTTACAATCGATTCAGTGTAACAATTTATAATTTAAAGAACAATTTTATAATCAATAATTTACATAACATTGATTTTATAGAAAGTCAATGCAACTGTTTACAAAAACATTGTTTTATAAAGGATTAAATGCAAAAAAATGTGCAAGCATAATTTTTCCCAAAAATTAAATAAATAATAATAATAATTTTGCATTACAACGGTTTAATGAATGGATAATACAATAACGTGCAAAATAATGGGCTTACAAAGGATTCAATGCAATAATTTACACAATAATATTTTTTAAGAACAATTAAATAATCAGTAATTTACATAAGATTGATTTGATGGAAAATTCGAAGAAACTATTTAAAAAAAGGCTTTACAGTGGATTCAGTGCAATAATTTATGCAAGCATGATAAAAAAAACATTTACGTAACAATGGTTTTATGAGGGATTAAATGCAGTTTATGCAAGAAAAAAAACATTACAATGGTTTCATCAAAAATGGTTTTATGAAGATTAAATGCAACAATTTTAAAAACGCATGATTTTTACAAAAAATAATGTAATTACAATGGTTTTATGAACGATTCAGTACAAGAACTTAAAGAATGGTTTTACAAATTATTCAAGTGCAATACTTTGTGAAAACTGGTTTTTGCAATGACAATTTTTACAAATTCATTATTTTTTTTTTACAAAAAAGTGTAAAACACATGTTAAGACATTATATATATTTTTTTTAAACAAATTACAATTAACAAAATTCAATGCAGCAATTTATCTTGTTAACAAGCAAATCTATCTCATTATGCATTTCGCAGACACCATTATCCAAGTTTGCATCAAAATGTAGCTGCATTAAACAGATTTGAACATCTCGCTGGAGTAAATGAACTGTCAGCAGAAAAAACAGGATATAGGCGGTCCTGTTATTTTATGGTTTGACTAACAGAACTAACAGCAATTTATTGATGTCATTGGCTAAGACAGGACATAAGAGAGGAAGTCAACATGAACTCACATGATTCTTAAAAAAGGAAGTTAGACAATATCTACAGTGCAAAAGTGCTCTGTTTAAAGCACACTTAGGTCAGTTTGTTCTGTTTTTTTTTGATGACCATACACCATTAATTCAACAAGCAACACTTTTTGTTTTACTTGTAGACAACATTATCCTTGACCCGAGTGCAATAGCTATTGGACAAATCCTTTATTTACCACAGAGATGCTTGACTTGAATGAGTGTCCACAATGCAGGCTTATGACACTGTTTTCATACAGTATGATGCATTGATGACCTACATTAACCTCAAATGACTAAATTGTTTGTACTGATCGTGAGCACTGAGCTTTTGTCTGTTATTTTCAATGATTCCCCAAAGACAGACGCCTATTTAAAGGAGCAGTTTAACCAAAAAATAAAATATGGACTACAAATGCAGCTTGAACATTCTGTAAAACATATCCTTTTGTGTTTTACAGAAGAAGAAAAAACTAAGTAATATAAGGTTTAGAATGACATTATGGTGAGAGAGAGATGACCCCATGTTAATTTTTAACATTCAATGCTCTCAGTCCCACATGTAAATGATCACAGAGTCCTTGACCTTGGGCCCAATGTTAGGCATGAAAAGGCACTCTGGCTTTTGGATGTAATCCTCTTTGCTGCTCACATGCAAACATGGTCAGACTGTCTCCTTTATGCTCTGGTTTGTCCCTCTACAGAACAAATCTACCAATGTCAATCCAAACAGCATTCCCACAACATCCCAGTGTCCTGCTTCAATTAGAGCAAGTCTAAGGTTACACAAGCAGACTAACTTTTTAGAAATTCTAGAAATGAAAAAACCTGA